>LPNX010279394.1:6894-18362 GCA_001517045.1 Pseudotsuga menziesii
AATAGATTGCACCTGATCTCATACTGAAGCAACACCCCAAAGTGTTCTTCCTACCAATGACACTTCCTGCCCAATCCAAATCCACATAACCCTCCAGGTTAATCTTCTAATTCACTTCATACTCAAGCCCATAATCAACTATACCATTCAGGTACCTCACTGCATGCTTTGTAACCATCATGTGAACATGTCTCAGATCTATCACGAACTGGCACAATGTCTTCACAGCAAAGCAAATATCTGGTCTCGTAATCGTCAGGTACATCAATGACCCAATCATCTGACGATACATCGTAGCATCAACTAAATCTGATGAAGCATCACTTAATAGATTCAGGTTCGATGCCATAGGTTTGGTCATGGTCTTGCAATCACTCATCCTAAACCTCTTTAGGATCTCTACTACATACTTCCCTTGTCCGAGGGAGATTCCATCTGCATTCTTCCACACCTCCATGCCTAGAAAGTAGTGCATCATATCCAAGTCCTTCATCTCGAACTTGAAAATAAGTCTACTTCTTGCAACTTTAATGAGTTCCTCTTTTCTATTAGGAACAAGTCATCAACATATAATAGGAGCATCACTGGTCTTTCTCCTTCAACCTTGAAGTAAAGGTTGGAATCCACTTTACTCTTAGTAAATCCTAGAGCCATCAATAAGCTTTCCACCCTATTGTACCATGTTGAACCTCATGATCTTCTGTAGCCACTCCCTCTAATTTGGAGCATCATTCTCCCTTTGCCTTTCATACTATGTGTATTGAAACATTCTATACGAGAGTGACAAGTAGATTCCTCTGCTACTAATATTCTATGTATCCATCTAGGGTCACTTGATACCAAGATCCTCTGTCTTGAACCTTTTCAAAAGTTCTTCTCGCACCCATCTATGATCTTGTCATTCTCTATAGGATTTCATCTTTACCATTGTAGGAAAGGTTAATATCTTCATTTCTCTAGGTGATCTCCAAGATCCTTATGTATGTGTTATCCCATGGGTGTCTTATGAGCTTGTACAAGGCCTTCTTTAATTTTGACACATGAGTATGCTTGTCATGTGTCTTACTTTTAGTGGCTAGAAATGTCTCTTCATAGTCTATGCCTTGTTTTTGTGAGAAGCCTCGTGCTACGAATCTTGCCTTGTATCCTACTGCATGATGGATCTTGCATATCCATATGGAATATACTATGGACTTCCCTTCAAGTATTCGACATCACACCCTAGACATCATTCTTCATTTTGGATTATTTCTTGAACTGTCACCACTTGTTCTTCAGAACAAGTCTCATCCTTCATTTTTTGTAGGATATTGTACACGATATTTCCTAAAATTCAAATGCATTAGTTGTGTGGTTAGAAACATTTCATAAGGCATATTCATAATGGAAAATTCTTATGCATAAATATATGATCATGCAACTATTTTAGCCAATACAACATTCATCCATATCTCATGGAAACTTTCTAGATGCCTTCCATCTCTACCATGGCATCATTGATATTGTGCACTAATCCAATATGTTAGCAAAGAGGTTTCATTCTATATAAGTAGAAATGGATATTTGTATGGAACCATGAGCTACTTACCCATCAGATGCATATTAGTAGTATACTGTCATTAATGCAAACATTATATCATGCATAACACATCAACTGAATATAAACAAATGCATAACTAAACAATATCATGAAATTACAATTGAATACTTATCTTTATTTGTTTTATGGGTAGACTCCTTCTTTCATCTTCATCATCTTCTTCATTCATAACAGCATCATTTCTTATCCAAATACTAAGATGGGCAAGAGGTTCTTCAAGAATTGAATTCTTCATATTCCTCATCACTTGAGGGATCTTCTTTGAATCATGAGAGCTTCATCTTCAGTTGCTCCCATCTTATTTTCTCTTATTATGAGTTGAGCTTCTTCTTTTTTGCACTCTTCCCAGAGTCTACTGAAGGTAATCATTTCCTTCTGGCACACATTCCTCGAATGAATGAATCCCATGATCCTGGGAGTCCATTTAGGGTGGGTAGAACAATATCTCATTCTTCTTTGATTTCTTCATCAAAGCATCAAACAATTCCTTTTGGTGTATTCAAGGATGACACATGAGGAATGAGATGATATTTAATAGAATCTGCAATGATTCTCTTGGATTTATCCTTAACCTCATCTCCCTCTGGATCTTATAACTTCTTTACTCAAATACTGATCTAAGTCAATTTCTTCAAGGATCACAGAGTTCCTATACTTATTCTGATGTATATTCTTCCCTTCAAATAGCTTGGTCAAGGAATAAAACATCTCTTTATGTGCCTTTAGTGAAGACACTTGTGGTATAAGGTGATCCTCTTATCCTTGACCAAGTTCTTCTTGTGTAAGGCTTTAGCCTTAACTCCTTCTAGAACTGGAACCTCTCCACTTATGTAGGTGTCCAATTCATTTTCTTCAAGAACCATTGAAATCATATACTTCCATGCTCGGAATTTTTCATCTTTACCAAGCTTGTCATCAAGCTAGTGTGATAGGTCATTTTGAAACGAGAACCTCAAATGTAAATAGCAAAAGATTATATCTTACCGATTTGAGGTGTTCGTCCTAGTTACGGATCTGGATGATCTAGGGTTTATCAGAGAAACCCTAATTTACAAAAATTTGAATATTTCAGATGTTATTGGATAGAAATATGTGCCTCCTCAAGGTGATATGAGCAGCATACTCATTTTCCCAAAATTGTGATCAGAACTGTAAAATATCTGATGCCCTAGTTTTCTTCAATTTGTTTTGCAGAATGCCTGATATTGTTTCTACAATATATCTGAAATTAATGCTCCTCTATGTTTGAAACATTTCACTGAGGTAACCTCACCTGTTTTCTTTCCAAAACCACATGTTTTGGAATAATTGGTTTCTCCAATTGGGACTTATGAGAGTTTTTCCAAGCTGAATTGTTTCAGGACTGTTCATCCTAGCGAACTTGTACAAACTTCCATGTGTCATTGTTTCATCATCAGGGTCTAAAACTTTTACCACATAAATAAAATTCCATTCCCTATATGGAACATCTTGAAAATTTTCATTTGGAAATTTGTAGCCCTGGATATAGCAATTCTCCCTAGGTGTCCTGTTTAGGGATGAATCCTGGAAGAGGTTGGAACCCTGATTTGGAGGAATCTTATCTCCCAGAATATAGAGAATATAAGGCTGAAATTTTTACATAGGTTGCCTCAATAATCGATATTCATCCTGTGAAATTTTCAGCTTCTGATACTTCTTCAATATCATGATATAGCGAATGTACCAAAACTACCAGTTTTAGTATTTTACGGTTTTTTAGGTCCGGGGTCAAATTAGGGTTTGACATTCCCGGAGTTTTACCCAACCAAAAATTTCAACATTGGTCCGTAAATTTCGATTTTGAGGAGGAGATAAATCCTATGCTTGGCTCACTAAAAAATTCCACTTCTGTGAAAATCCCTAATTACCGCTGCAATGGTAGGTCAAAAATTGAAAATGCCCGAAATCAAATTCTTCTTCAACAGAAAGATGTGCCCTTCAATGGAGAGTTATCCTCGCCTCCTTTTGCTGATGATATGAGGTGATAGACCCAAAAATTAAGAATCCCTAGCTTCTATAGCTTCACATTTTCTTCTTCTCATTTTAGCTCTGATACCATGTTAGATTTTGATCATTTAAGCAATATTATCTTAAGATATTATCTGAGAGAATAACATGCACAATAATCAATCACAAGAGAGAATAGACACAAATATTTTCCTCGGGGAAACCATAAAGGAGAAAACCCCGCAACTTCCTCAGAGATAGAATGAGCACCAATGGCAGCAGTAAAACCAAAATACAGAAAAATGATCTCCAACAGTTGTTCTCTCTCTCACTTGAGCGAGCTTCTTCTCTCTCACCTATGCGCTATATCTAGGTGAGTGTGTGTGACAAATAGAGGCACTCTCTCTCTATTTAGACTAGTTTCTCACTTGAAAATTACTTACCAGGGCCAACTTCTATATGAGAGTCTAATAACCCTATTTCCCCTCAACTGTGGGTACCTTGCCCCCCCAATCAACAAGGAGTGTTAGCCTCAACTTAATTTTGGGAACTAATGCTCCGACTTATGATGGAGGATTAACATCAATGACTTTACATGACTTTATTATATTAATGACTCTCCCTATAGGAACATTGGGGTACATTGAAATAAAAATGATTCTTTTGATAGGAACATTGGGGTACAATATAAGATATAGAAGTGAATACATTCCAAAGTTACAAATACATCAACACCACTAATTGATGGAATATTGAGAAATCCTTACTTTTCTGGAACCATACAACTTCTACCAAGGGTCTTCTTTTAAATTATACAAGAGGTGATAGATAAAGGGAGTGTAAATTGAAGGAAAGATCAACCCTAAGGGAAATCTCCTTCTAGAAAAGTTGTGTTATTCTCCTTTGAGAGATTCAATATGAAATGCAAAAAAAACATGCATCAACTTGCACATAAGATGACGTGAGTAATAGGGACTTATCCATTAAATTAAGAAGGAGATTACAAGATTCTTTCCCATGAATAAATCACACAACATATTTTACAAAAAGAACCATCCTTTTAGGTGGGTTTGATGATATCTGAGCCATGTTTAGGTGGAACATAAATACTAACTTCAATTCTATGAAAATACTTATTCTTTCCAAGATGATTCCATTACCTATTTGATATAATTTATATTATTAAAGATGAGCTTCCCCAAACCAAACAATTATGCTTAAGGCATAATATGTTGTTAAGAATATGCTCAATCAATAAGGAAAAAAAACCTTTGCGAGAATTTTGTAGGGCATGTTAAGAAACTATTACTTTGTACATTCCATGGAAATTATATCTATCACACAAACAATGATCATAATTAATCCTTTTACCTTGATAGTCAGCTATTGATTATATAGTTGCGATCTTTCTAGTGATAGTTAGTGAATTCACTTTTTTCTCATGTGCTTAGTCTAGTTCATGCTACACCTTTTGTCTAAGAAGCCTTAGAACTTGGTAGCCTAGGTTCAACAAACTTTCCCACATGACATTTGCACCCATATATTTTTCAAATACATTGACATTTATAAGCATGGGTTGTCACATTGAATTAAAATTTACATTTGTGTCTTCCAAATCTAAGACACTAGCTTTAATTATATTAAACATCTAAACAACGTGAAACCCAATGTTTCAAAGTGACTAGTTCCTTAAAAACATAGCATTGTGTATGAGAGAGACAAAGAGGTATTGTACATAATCAAACGCTATGTCAACAATCATGCCAAAAATATTTTCTTGGGTTATAACATTGCTTTCTAGACATTGTCAAGAAAATAATAATTAGGGATTTCTTGTGTCAAGTGACCCTTTTTATAGCCTAGTATAAGGGAGAAGTGTAATTCCATGATTAATGTGGAGATGACACATGACACTTCAATCAAATATTAAACTATTAGGTGAAAATTGTTTGCAATAGTGAACCCTAAAATAAAGTTGGAAACAAATATATATATTTTAATTAATTAAAACAAAAAAAATAATAATGAAATAAAAGAATGTCCAAGTATGAAGTTATTGCAATTTTCAACCAAAGGTCATATATTCTCTAATTTACTAATTGATATCATGTTCCATGATAATAATCATGGAATCCATATCTTATTATTTCATCTAATATAGTTTTATCACGAGCATAGATCTATCTTAACTTGGTATGTATCATGGGTCGACATGGATCAAATCCCTCAAGCAAAAATTTCCTATGTTTTTGCACTATAAAAAGGGTTTTCACCTTGAGAGATTTGATCCCTATCGTCAAATGATAGACCTAGAGTTAACATGGATATATGTTGGTTAAGACTCCAAGCACCACTAATTGATGGCCTTTTGAGAAAGCCTTACTTTTTTGGAATCATACAACCTCTACCAAAGGTATTATTTTAAATTACATTAAGAAGGAAGGCTTAGAACTTGGTAGCCTGGATTCAACACACTTTTCCACATGACCTCTTATATCCTCCTCCCTCAAACTTCCCTTGCACATGCTCTACCCACGATAGTTTGGATCATTAGTGATAGTTAATGAATGTTTTTTTTTTCATGCATCGAGTCTAGTTCATGCCACACCTTTCGCATAAGAAACCATAGAACATGATAGAGTTCAACACAGTGTTTCACATGATCTATTGCAACCTCTTTCTTCGATATTTCCTTCAACATGATACACTCATGAAGCCTCCTTGCATGTCACTCTCGCACATATGTTTCCATGGGATCTCATAGTGTTCCTCCTTTGCATTCTATAATGACACTTTATGATATGTTCTCTCTCCTTTACTCATGTTTATTTTTTAATTACTTTTATTTTATGGAATGGGATCATCAAAACAATAGGAACAAATAGCCTTTGATCTCAGTGGTGTAATAGGTTAAGAAATATATTTTATTTTTTATTTTTTATGATTAAGGAATGTAAAATAATCCCTCTACCTTCCCCCTCCAATTTATTTCCTTGCACTATTTTAAATAGGATAAATAGGTTCTTGCGCAATATAAATAGGATTTACTTCCCATTCTTGCACTTCATGTGGCCATATTTGTTATGGATTTTCCCATGATAGTTTTTTGCAGCAAGTAACTATATGATATTTAAATATTTTGTTCAAAAATGCTTGTTTTATATAGGGGATAACATTGTTGGTGTTTCCCCTATACAAACATAGCTTCCTAATTTCACATGTAAAACTCACTAAGATGTATTATTTTTCATATGTTACATTGTTAATGTTAGAAAATAGGATCACGAAGAAATACAATAAAATATATGCATAAATAAAATAAAAAACAAACTAAATATAAGACAGACACCAATATACATGGTTCACCCAATATGAGATACATCCACGGAGAAAGAACTAGTCCTTTATTTTATTACATCCATCAAAATAAAGGGATACAACTCATAGTAGGTCTGGTGCAAGCTCCTTTTCACTCTCTCACAGTTTCACTCACACACACAACTACTTAGCCATAGTACAATGCCCTATTTAAAAGAGGGTTTCCTTATAGGAAAAAAAATACACAAACATAATATCTACCAAAACAATTTCCTCAGCGGATCCCGCCCCTAAATCTTGTGAAACCTTCAAAACAAGGGGTTGTTCCACCCCTCCAATCCTTGGACCCCCCTATATCTTTATCATTTATTCTAGGATCCAAACACAACTGAAATAATCCTCTAACTTAGGAATATATTCAAGCTCCTCAACCAATTATCGATTGATATTAGTTTTGTCATAAATGCACCTATTTGACTACATGAGAACTTGGTTTTGGCATGCATTCATAGAGGATAGTAGTCAATTTTCCCCCACTATATAGACACGAGTGATAGATTTCACAAGTAGAACTCACCAAGAAACATATTTTTTTAGCATGTCACATTGTTAATTGATGTTAGTTTTGTGCTAAATGCATTTGTTTGACTATTTGAGCACTTGCTGTTTGCAACCATTCATAGAGGAGAGTTCATTTAGGTTCCCCCCATTATACATACATTGATGCCAAATTTTGGAAGAATAAATCACCAAAAGGTATCTTTTTTTAACATGTTACATTGTTAATTGATGTTAGTTGTGTAATAAGTGCATATACTTGATCATTTGATAAATCAATGTTTGCAGCCATTCATAGAGGAGAGAAGTCAAGTGCCTCCCACTACATAGAGATCCATGCCTAAAATCACAGGCACAACTCACACAGAGGTATAATCCATTCCAACATGTTATGTACATGAATAGTTCATGTTAGTTATTTATTGAATGTGTGTTTTTAACTAGTTTAGCACTCGACGATTGTAGGGCTATGCCTGGACAGTCTAGCCTCCCATCTGTTGCACATGTGTATACTAAATGGTATACTCCTCAAAATATTAAGGGTGGGGATACATAGATATATTTAAATTTCCTAGACTTAAAGTATAGTTGTTTATTTTTAAAATGTGCATTTGATTTACACATATTTAACTATTTATCATATGCTTCAATGCATGTATGTTTATAGTTATCACCTAGAGACTCCTTGACATAGGACTTGAAAAGAGTTGTCGGAAAAACAGTTGATGATGTATTGGATATGGATACCTATCACATATGTAACTATTTAAAAATGTGTACCCTATTAATTTGAATGTTTTTACTCACTCATTCAAGCATATAACATCTAACTATTTGAAATAACTGGTTCCTCACAGGAATTGCCAGTAAATGAGCTTGCTCAGCTTGATATAAATTATTGATTAGTAAATGAGATTGTTCTGTTTAATATAAATTATTGATTAGTAAGTTTTTGGAGAGTTATTTTAATATTGCTAAAAGTGATAAAATAGTTGATCGAATTGTTCTTTGACTTGCAAACTATGGATATGGACACAGATCCTAGATATAGGCATGCTTGACTTATGTCAAGGAAAAAGAAAAGAGATATTGATTTTGGATCCTATATGTAGTTGGGGGTAGCACATGCTTGAGCATATTTATTTTATTCGAAAATAGTGGCCTCCCTTCTTGGACAACAAGAATTCTTTGACGCACATACTAGTCCTAAAAAATGGTGAGAAGCCATTTTCCGTGACAACAACAAAATGGGTTGGGGGAGAGAATATTGAAGGAGGTAAAAAAGGATGATTGGAAAATAGAGGTACATATGTAGAAGGCGAATGTGAACTCACAAATCCAAGGAAACATAGTTGCAAATTGTTATGCCAAAGCTAGAGCTAGAAATTTGCCTATAATAGATTCCTTATTACTTCCAAAACCCATCCCTAAATATGATCAATTATATTATGCTTATAATTGTTTTATATTTTCCAACAAGAATAGAACAAGGATTTCTAAATGTCCTCCACCCCAAATATCTCAATTTTCAATCAAATTCTCGAGGCGTTCTTATGTTTCTCCTTATCCAACAACTAGAAAACGAAATGAAGATAACAATTTTTTTACTAAGCCTGCTCCTACCCCTTGGAGTTTCTTTGGTGGCGTATTTAAATCTTGGTGATGTTGTTTTACTTTTTATTTTCATTCAGATTAGGTTAAAATAAAAACGACTTAGTCTTGAAGTGTAACTTTAACAAAATAAATAAATAATAACGGAAGTATTAACCATTTTTCAGAGCTTTGAATTAACTAACCACTAAAAAAACATTTTATATTTAATCCAAATATTTCCTAGCTCATAATGGAATTGACATGGTCCCTTTTTGTTTTGTTTCCACCAACATCTATTTTGACATGCATTGGAATTTATAAGCATGGTTTTGCATACTTAATTAAAAATTATATTTGTAAAACTAGATTTAAATTTTTTAAACATCTCATCAAAGTGAAACCCAATGGTTCAAAGTGATTAGTTCCTTAAAAATATAGCATTGTGTATGAAATAGGAATACAGGTATTGTACATAACTAAATACCATGCCAACAATCCTTGTTGAGAATATAATTATGATTGATTTCAAAGGTGTTCACGAATGAAAAAGGAATAACCAGTAGATATGGTAGTAGGATGAGTTCAACAATGACAAAGGAAAATCAGTAACACGGTTGATGAAAAGGATTGATCGATTCGCTAATCAATCGAAATGGAAGAGAGAGCATGAATTAATCAATTATATCATTGAGATTTCATGAATGGAATATGTTTCAGAATAACCTTGTTCCAGGTTTCTGGATCAATGATCAATCACTGTAAGGATCGATAATAAACAAGACTTAAGTTTGTGTAGGATTAGATGGTTTAGATCATGGGAGGAGCAAATACATGGTTGAATGTTGATTTCGTAGGTTGGAGTTACATCTGAGATAACCCAACACTTCCTCAGTTAATTCATCCTCACTTTATAGAATCGTGTGGTGGAGATCTCAAGGTTTTGAAGATCAATGACTAAGAAATATTTCGTTGATAAAAGAGCGAGGAGGATAAAAGTTGAGTTAGGTTGTGAAATTGGAGATGATCGCTGGAATATGGGATCGAGATCAATGGCCGATATCGATCATGAAAATATATTGATGGCACACAATGATTCTACTCGGTGGATTTGTACGGTTTGTGAAACTTTTGATGTGCGTGAATTTTTATGAAATACACTTCATCATATTTGAAGTCCATCATTGATCTAGTGGGGACACAGATCTGGCGGTCCTTAAGGATTATGCTGATTCAACTAGTAGGGGAATTAATAGCAGAGGTTGGATGTGGAATTCTTATGAGATCCATAAATCTGCATTTGATTGTAGATGAACGATCAAGAAGACATCCACAAAATATCGACGGTGCTTAAAGGAGTCTGTCATTGGAAAGCGGAAGTCCAAAAGCGGAAGGAAGAGAATTGTGAAAATACTCTGGGAAATTTCATAGTTCCGCTACCTGAAATCCTAAAGATCGACGATCCAGAAAACATCTGCACAATATCAACATTGTAGAAGAAATATGGTGGAAAGCAGAAATCTCAAAATGACATGTTGAAAAAGTCACAAACCCAAAATTCACAATCCGAAAGATCGACGGTTAGGGTAGTACTCGAACGAGATCAATGCTGCAGAAAGACTGGTTCGAAAAGTGGAAATTGTGGAATGATATTTGGATAAAGTCACATATATAATATCAAATTTCCATCTCATATCAACGGCCACAGAGAGTTCGAAGAATATCAACAGTGCAGAATGATTGATGCAGAAAGAGGAAATCGTGGAGTGATATTTTGAAAAAGTCACATATTTATCTCCAATCTACGGTTAGGATGAAATCCCTAAAAAATATCAACAGCTCAGGATGGTTGTGGAAATGAAGAGTGCAAAAAGTCACGGTTGGAAGTTTTTTTGAAGAGGCACATTCAATGAAACGACGCAATGGTGAAGAAATGAGTCTGCAAGAAGCATGAAGGTATTTATTGACATAACAGTTGAAGGAAAGAACTTTTCTCTGGGATCATGAGTGACAAATTCCAAAACTGAATGCAATTCAATAGGAGACTGATAAATTTTCAGTCCAGGGTGACATGGCGGCGCTAGGACAGGCTATAAGTATACAAAGGGTGTAGTAGCATCCTTGTCTGTTGTAGTAGGAAGAAACCCAGGGTGTTGTAGCATCATTGTCTGTTGTAGCAAGAAGAAACCCAGTGTGTTGTATCATTCTTGTCTATTGTAGCAACAAGAAACCCAGGGTATTGGTGCATCCTTTCTAAAGCAATAGATAAAGAAATTTTGTAGATTCATGTTTTTAATGAGTATGAATTGGCGATTTTCTCTTTGAGGTTTCCATGATAAAATTTATGTATTAACCTGTTTGATCCATTGTGTGTTTTTTTTATTTTAAAAAGGAAAAAGACAATATTGATTCATGCCCCCCCCCCCCCCCCCCC
>LPNX010279412.1:0-14298 GCA_001517045.1 Pseudotsuga menziesii
AAGCTGAGGCACTCCGTTCTCGCACACCTCCACAGCGCCTAGAGGTTATTCTCTTCACAGAGTCCCCCAACTCATGTGACAGTCCTCTAATGTGTGCGAAACGAATCTTAACCACATGTCTTACATCTAGGCGTCCCCAGAATGCATAATGGTCCCTCGCTGGCCCGGGGGAAAACAAGGTAGATTTTAACCACTACCTCCATCACCACTCCCTCTTCTGGTGATAACTTTATACACATGAGATTTGACTCATCATAGTCCTGGAGCTTTAGCCTTTTCTCATGGCCATAATTTTCCATGCCTGCAATCACTCCATATGTAGTCAGTTTATCATATTATTAATTCAAAGAATATCAAACTTTTATCATAAAGCATGCCTTACCCCATTTCTCATTCATCGGTAAGAGCCTTTCAATTCTTTTTAACACAAGAATTGACAAGAAGGCATTCACACTAAGCCACAAACCTTTTCAATTTATAACAACACAATTCGCAAGGAGCCACATATAGCCTGAGAATTTGATAATGCAAACACTCATTAACTTCAATTTATTACAACAGAAAAATTCATTCACGGCTGCAATTTTATATATACAACATTTGAACTTTTAAGTGCTTGGTCAATTCCATAATACCAACATCAAACTCTGTTAACAATTCTAAACAAGGTAAATTTCCTGCAACAAGCCTCACCACAAGAAGGTCAGGAAATCCCAATCGAAAAGACCAATTAAATAACTATCTTAGTTAAGCTGTCACCTTTATAATATCCATAATTAAAATAAAAGATGCATACATTTTCTAAGATCAAAAACCATAGATAAGGGATTTACAAAAATCAACCTTTTTATGTCGCAATGCTCGCAAGGCATCTTTCTGGAGCACACCATCTTTCAAAAAAAACACCAGACACCTGCGCCTACTTTTAGCTTTTAGCTGTAGATGTAGAAATGGACGAATAACACCATCACATGATTACCCTGAAATATATATATGCCTATACTTTGTATGATTTAAAATCATAAGCTTATATTTTTTTTTGTATTCAAGCATGAATATCAAAAATCATAAATAACATCAACCTGCATAAGGGAAGGTTTAATTTCCAATCATGGAAAAAGCAGAAACAATTAACAGGTGTGAGGTTGTTTCTTTTTCATGTATATAAACAACTCCAGGAGAAAACAAATGCGTTTTCAAAATAAACTAGAGGACTTGCTGGTTTTAGTTGAAGCTAATGAGGATGAGGGAGTTTTCTCTCCCAAAGAGCAGCAGTTTAGAAACTGATTATTCACTAGAAATGAGCTTTAGCTTGGATTTGCATATACTGACCTATTTCAAACATTATTACAAGCCTGTGGTATAAAGAAGATGAGATTGAACTCACTAAAAGACAGCATGCGAGCCCTTTAAACACTAAGCCTTTCTACAAAGATACCGAATTTGTTTTAAATCTGTCAAAGTAAACTACAACTGGACCTCCACTTTTTATGGCAGAAGTGGTGAGAAGTTCCAAACATAACCAGAATATATATTTAAGACACCGTTATTACATAATACACAGTGAAGGAACCGCAAACTTGGGGAATTTCCTGCATGCTCTTCCCCTGTGAAGAAGCTAAGTAGACTGCACCAAGGCCTGATAAAAATCCAAATATTAAAAAAAATATCTCAATTTCCTATGAATTTTCTGCAAGTTATCCAGACTCACAATTCTGTTCCTGTAAACTTTTCGATTAGCCCTTAAACATGTTGAAATTAGTCACCTAATATCTATTAGAAAAACTTCCCTTCCAACTAGTGAAATTGAACTTCACGCACTATATTTTGACTAGAAATCAAACCCATTCTAAAGCGTCCAGCAGTTGGAAGCAAAGTGCCTAATCTACTTTAACTTTCACCACTGGCACTTGACACAAACTTGACCCGATTGTGCTACCATTGTCTAGACATTAAGGTAAGTGAAATAATAATTCAGATAAATATGCCAAGTGCTGTTAGGATCTAATCTGATTTAATGCAAAGCAGGGGACATAATATTAACTACTTGAGAAACTATAAACCCCAATTCTGAATTAGCACAGTACAATACCCAATTTAAAAGCATTTAGCACTTTACTCCTCTTCCTATTACATTGGGAAGCACAGAACTAATCACTTTCTTGGAATCCAACTTCAAATGAGATTATCAAATTACCATACACAACAATACATAACAAAGATGGCAAAGGACAACCATGTACACATGAATAGCATTACGAAGATCAAGTAAAAAAATCCATACTATTTTTGTATAATCAAACTGCATATCCTTGTGCAAATATTTTGTTGGCTAAATACAAATACACGAATAATGCACAAAATTGCTTATATTCAAAGCCAAGCATTCAAACATTCCAAGTGATCTGGAGAAACCCTATTTTTGATATAGGTACTCATGAAACCAAACTCTTCATCTTCTTGTGTTTTCTATTAGAAACGCAAAACCCCAATATCACAATAAAAAAAAATAAAAGTGCTATTTGTAAGGCTTACCACATGCATTTTACCTGAACCATACCTTTGAATCTCCGCTCATTTTATTTCACGAACACTTCTAAAGGCACACATAGTAATCATCGTTCTGGAATGCGTCCCTCCATTGCAAAACTCTTCTGCCCCCTGGACGCTCATCCACTGGCTGCTGATAACGAGAGTCACAATCAGAACGGAAGCAAAGATGACTATTGTAAAAATTATCCTTATTTGTATTTGTTAACACTAGGCCGCCTACGATCCGAGGTGTGCCAATGCTCTCATTTCCACAAATGACAAAAAGAAAGAATCTGTAATCACTAATCAAACTTTCCACGTTATTGCTTAACCAAAGAATTCAACAAAATATAGAATACTAATTGCAAAGTTACAAATATGTAGAAGGCCCAACAGCTCCAGAGTTGTAACCTCGCTCTGATACCATATGTAGTGTACCTCTCATATAAAGCATTCAAGAAGTCTGCAAAATAAAAACTTTAGAAAATCTTTTCATCAATTAAAACATTTTTACTGCATTCATAACCATCATGTAAACAAAGAAATAATCCAACACAACAAAATAACACAAAAGAGACAACCATCTTCACGTGGTTCACCTCGTCCACGAGGCTACATCCACCAACTTTTGTTAGTTTCTTTATTTGTTTGATCTGTCAAAGGTTTACAATTCTGCAGTACCCAAGCTGCAAATTATTTACACAGTCTCTCTCTTGTAGAGGTATTTCATAACACATAAGCACCTTACATCGAGACCTACCAATTCAAAGGGCGGACAGGCGCACCCAGCAAAAACACTCACAACTTAGACCAGATCATCTCCATCTTCTACACTTTAAATACGAAGGTAGTATGGGATCCTCGCAACATTTTCAGAACATTTAAACACGGCACTAGAGCTCATCAAAGTGAGCAGCCAGCCGACATGTGATCAGCATTCCAATTTCTTTTACCAGCTCTCCTTTTCTTTTTAAAATATATAAACATAAATATTTTTACCAGCATGCCTTTTCTTTTTCAAAATATACAAACATATATATATTTTTACCAGCACTTGATTTCCTATATATATTTTTACCAGCGCTCCTTTTTCTTTTAAATATATAAACAATATATGTTTACCAGCATTTCACTTTGTTCAATGTATATATACTTTTACCAACACTTGATTTCCTATATATCTTTTTACCAACGCTCTTTTTTCTTTTAAATATATAAACAATATATGTTTACGAGCATTTCACTTTGTCCAATGTATATATATTTTTACCAGCACTTGATTTCCTATATATCTTTTTACCAGCACTCCTTTTTCTTTTAAATATATAAACAATATATGTTTACCAACATTTCACTTTGTCCAATGTATATATATTTTTACTAGCACTTGACTTCCTATATATCTTTTTATCAGCGCTCTTTTTTCTTTTAAATATATAAACAATATATGTTTACCAGCATTTCACTTTGTCCAATGTATATATATTTTTACCAGCACTTGATTTCCTATATATCTTTTTACCAGCGCTCCTTTTTCTTTTAAATATATAAACAATATATGCTTACCAGCATTTCACTTTTTCCAAATAAGTAAAAAGGGGTAGAACCTCAGAAGGTTCTCTGGCATAAGAACATAAAAGACGTGAAGTATAGGCATGAAGCAGCGTGCATCTATAAATAAAAATCAAGAAGGCGACTCAGACTATTAAGACAAAACCCAACCTGGGTTTATGATCGATCAGTCCTGAAAACACACGCAGTCTATCACAACCCAATCTATCCAGACCAAAATCGCAGCGTGGGGTTTTATGTCCATAAGGCATACGCAGAACCATATTCTACTGGGATCATAGGTTTAAACGAGTAGCGTGGAATTCAGTCGCTGTCATAAAAGACAGAACCATACTCTACTGGAATCGTAGGTATAAAGGAACAGCGTGGAACTCAGTCGATGTCATAAAACACAAACCCAGCAGTTCACACAGGTATACGTTTTTTTAAAACATGTTATAAGTGAATGCTTGGGTAATTACCTAACCGCAAGTACAGATAAAAAAAAAAAACCCAGATCGAAATCAAGGAAAAGACAGGGCTACCACACATTAAGATCTTAGAGCTATTACCTCATTAAATATGCAGACCTGCCGCACACTAAAGTCACAGAAAAATACTTCCTGCAAACACGTGAACTCGCAGAGAAACACTACAGGGAACACAGGTGTAAACTCTCTTAAAGGGATCGCAGAGATATTCTAAAGCAATTATACCATCACAGTGATGCAAATAATGGTGATCTATCAGCAAATCGCAGATGATACTCTTTATGTATACTCACAACGCTTTCCATCTGCCCATGCAGTGTTCTCCTTCTCCTCAATGCAAACAGAAGTAAACTTAAGTTGAGTACACCATTTCCCCATTTTCCCCCTGGTCAGAACACAACTAGCCTCAACAGAATCACAGGCATTCTTTTCCTAGCACATTCTGTTGGACCCCCCTAACAGGCACATAGATATTTTCTTTTTCTGCCCCCCCCTGACTGCCTTCCTTCAACCGTCCTTAAATGACTGCCCCCATCAATCTCTATGACAGTCCGTTACATACTGCAGAAGACATAATGTCTCCAAAATTGATGGTCAGGCGTTTTCGGTAACGCCACCACTATTGGTGACTAAAAATTTGGGCAACGTCTCTTTCTCCAGTCAAAGCCAAGTCACAGAAAGTAATTAACGCTTCTGAGGTTAATGACTATGTTTCGAGTAACGGCTTCCACCATCAATTACCTACCTCCATAATCAAAGGAGATTTAGAAGGATATGTCAGTCGTTAAGAATATATACATATATAAATATATGTAATTGTTTCCTTTTTCACATAATCTGGATTGTAAGTAGGGTACTTTATATATTTATACAAGGGATTCCTTTTCTAATATATAAAATACTGTTGTAGTCGTATATGATACCCATATATATATATATATATATATATTCTTATGCACGCATAACACAATTCTCCATTTTATGCATATGTCTTTTATAAGTATTTCTTTTATACTTAAGTTCTTTTATCACTATTATATATAATACTCTTAGATATATATATATAGATACATGCATCAATACTGCTTTCAATGTTATCTATATATATATTTATATATAATTATCTTGTGTTCCTTTCAATTTAATCTGTTTGGGGTTTTCCCTTATTCTTTTCGTTAACCTTATAACTACTTGCCCCTTTTGCTGTTAAAGTTGATAGAAGGATAGGCTAGGGTAGTTATTTTGGCTAATTGTGCTAGTAACTCCGGAAATCCCTACCCACGGTCTTTTCCTTTATACGTTCAAATTTCCTGTCGTTAAGGTGCATATATGACCTAAACCTCCAACTTGGAACTTGGGCGGTATTTGTTTCAAGGTCTTACTGGTGGGGCCTTGGCCTTGGGCTCCTCACCAGAAGACGAAATACAATAATATTAAAAATTTTACAGTGCATTCGGGGGTTTACATGGGGGACATTACAAGTAGCTTATCAATTAGCATTACCATTAGATTTAAGAGTACATAATGTTTTTCACATTTTTGTATTAAAAAAATATGTTCATGATGCTACTCATGTTGTTAACTGGAATGATATACAGGTGGAACTAGAAGGATATTTTCTGGTGGAACCGGATTGTATCCTTGGGTGCAGGGAGATCACACTTCGAAACTGCACCATTGGTCAGGTGAAGGTGCAATGGAAGCACCTTAATCTAGAAGAATCCACCTGGGAATTGGAAAGTAATATGCGAGATGCATATCCAATTCTGTTCCAGGGGAATACTGAGGACAAAGAATAAATAACATCAAGGACGATGTTATACTTTAAGGGGGTGTGTATGTCACATGCCCCAATTTTGCAAAAATAATGTTATATTATCTGTTATTATTTGAGAACAATATGTTAAATTTTATGCTAAGTTGTAATTGATGAATCACCAGAGTCAAGGATGTTTAATGTAATTCTGAATATTTTAATTATAAATAAATAAAGGAGGAGACAACAACTTAGGAGAGCTGTTAAAAGAGTGTTTACTAGTGAAATTGGTGGAGGAGACTGGGTGGAGAGAAAACTAACATGTGGCAGCATCTTCAAACCATTTCCAACTATTGCAAGTGGCAACCTCCCTACATTTGGGGTCATGATTCCCCAAGAAAGTGGAATCAAAGTAGGTGGTGCAATTAATGACAACTGACCCAAAAGACCTAGGCAATCTTTATAAAAATGCCCATTGAAGAGAGATGAGGCTGCTCATTCTAAAGAAGTAATCATTCAGGTGAATGTACTTCAGATAAATTCAATGGAAGGGAATTGTGGAAAGAGTTTGAGGCGATAACTTTTGAGTGATCTAGTGCATCTTTTAGGCTGAAAGATCTTACTGCTGAGTGGAGGGGTGTTTTACTGAGTTATTGGATTAGTCTACTATTTCCATGCTCCACCAGTTCTCAGCCAAGAAGACCAGGAACAAGCTTTGGGGTCCTAAGGAAGCGTTGTTTGAGCGCTCTCTAGGAGTTTGGTAGGGGTGAACGACCTCCTAACGCTATTGTTTTCTATCCTAATCAAGTTCTACATTATTTATTTTACTGTGTTAGATAGATAAATATGAATCTGACTGTTAAATGAATGATAATATTCATTGTGTAAATTGTTAGAATGGAAAATAATTATAGTATGTGTTTTTCCACACCTGGAAGGACGAGGCCATACTCTAGCACAGATAGAGTATTTAAAGGTAGATGAAATGAATTGTTAAGAGACTGAATGTAATAGATATGGTTCTGCATTTCGTAGTTAGCAGCGTAATTTATTTCAGTAGGTAGGTTATTATTAAAAAACGGAACAGTGATCTGGTTATCTATGTTTATTATTCTAACAAGTTTATTTATGTAAACATATTGGAAAAGAAATAGAAGAAATTTAGTACAGGTAGAATGAATAAGCAATAAAAGAATATATTAGTAGACAAGATTGTGTATTTACAGACAGTGGAGTAACTTTATTCAAGTGAATATATTATGGAGGTTAAAGAGTGTTAAGATAGGTTTTTATTCTTCTGTTTCCACTTAGTAATTGAATGAAACACAATAGAAAAATTATAGTAGGGTTACAATGTTATATTCAGTTAAGTAAAGAAATAAGATATTAATCTTATAGTTTATTTTCTAACAATATCAATTTAATATAGACCTAGTAATTACTATAAACAACTATGGTTAAATTTAAAAGTACTTAGATTAAAAAGAGTAAACTGAGTTACAGAAATTATGCTTATTCATTGCTAAAACTCTAAGCAATTTTCAACTAGACAGTTTATTGAAGAAAAGCAATGAAATTATAATTATAACTAGTATATAAACTAATATTCATTACGAAGAAACTATCCTATAATTATTAGACAGGTTTATACCTGTACAGATAAAAATGTAGGGAAGAAACCCTAACTAATTACTTAACTATTATAAATAAAGAAGGTAATCAAGGATACATAGTCATTGTTTTAATAATTAAAACATTCTGGAACTTTACTAACTAACAGAGCAATAAATAAATAGCAATTTAAAGATAAACAGTAAATAGAAATAAGTTGAGAACTTACAGCATTTGTATATCTCTTTATTTGAAAAGAAAAGAAAATACTTAATACACGATAAACAATATCAAATTATTGTAACAATGAAAATAGGTAAACCGAAACCATTACCACTGATAGATTAAAGGTTATATTTATCTAAGGTTCCTTTTATAGTAAACCCTAATAATCTATCCTAACTAGAAAGCTTAATCATTTAAAATTTACATTGGGACTGAACTGTTAGTCCTCACATTATATTTATTTAATTACAAGAAAAATATTAAATTAAATAATTACTATTATTCACAGTCGAGGAAGGGAAGACCCAAAATTACACAAGTCTTAACCTACACGTTCTATAACTGATGTATAAATGAGACAAAGCTCTTATGTATTAAAATCCTTTTAAAAAGACCATCTCATATTCCAGATAGAGCTCAACGCTAAAAAGAAACCTTTAAACCAAGTATATTACTCTGTCACGCCAAAAGTCTTAAAAAGATAACAAATTTACAACACCCAGCTCATGTCTGGTGTACCCAGCATCGTGGGGTGGGTTGAAACAAACTAGCAGTCAAGTATTAAACCTCATTCACTACATATATTTTATAAGACAAGAAAAAGGTGATACAAGTCATGGCATTATGGCCGGAGCAACCCTGCTACAAGCAAGGGCTTATAACCACAATACGTATTAACAATTGATCTAAACAGTTAAAAACATCAAAGGAACCGAGGTCGTTTTACATCTCCAAATGAAACCCCTTTTCCTCTAATATGTACAAGCAAGAAGGAGCCACATTGTAACCGAGGCTTACCTACAGGTTTTGTTGGCAATCCAAATTAGGTGGATTCTTTCCAAATTTGTTCAAACTACAATCCTGCAAGCAAAACCTAGAAGGGTTTAGTTAGAAACAGATAACTTAAATATAAAAGAAAAAGGCTATAACTATAATTTGTAAGTCAAATTTCTTACCAGGAAGTGAAGGAATCCGAAGCCATGAAGGAACAAACTGGTACAAGAAATAGCCCAAAACCCATGTGTTTACAAGTGATAGAGGTGACGGGCTCACGATACATACTACATTGACAATGAAAGTAGGAGTAAGCCTTGGCAAAGGCCATGGAAGAAATTGGCACTACAACTACTCACATAGCACCACTACACACACAGCAATGCAATGAATGTAGAAAAAATCAAATGCAAACTATATGACTCTCCATTCTCACAATAGAGTGGTAACACTTCTCTTTACATAGACAAAGGAGCTGGAGATGAGACAAAGGAGCCCTCATGGCCGCAACGTACCAGACAGAGCTAGACCAAAAACCCTCGATAAGAATGACAACTAGGGTTGCTTCGTGAGCTTTTTAAGTTATGTATTGCACGGTGGTAAACATTCCACATGCCCACCAAATATTTCCATCCACAATGGGTCGAATGATATAGTTGTCACAGCATTGTCAGGACAACAAATCATTTACAATGATTTAAATAATGACTATAATAACAAGGTAATATACAAAGTCAATAACGCATCATTTCGAATGATAAACTATGAAGTCGAGCCATGTTAATTAACGAGGTTTTTGGTAGTATTGATAAACATTATATTATAAACCTTGAATTCTTCTTTGGTAAAGAACCAAATTGTGTATGGCATCGAAGCCCTTGTTTCATAAAGATTTTATAATCTTTCTTAATCAAACTTTTAAGAAAAGATCGATAGTATAATAGAAGTTTTGAGCAGGATTGTTAATGCCTCTATTGACCCTTTATATAACCATGAACTATGAATTTTTAAGCAATTAGAACTAGATATAAATCAATAAGGTGTACATAAAAATAAATAACATATATACACTAGAATAGCTCTTACTCTTTAATGTGGCCTACAGTACTAGGAGTAAGATAAATCTCTTATAAGTAGATGATCTTTAGTCTTCATGAGATACCAAGCTCTAAGATGAATCAAACCAAGGATAGGGTGGACTTGGGAGTTTAAGATAGTAAACTATCTAGGAATTTATTGCATCACCTTTACTTATAAAGTAAATAGTAGGATAATGTAAAGTTCGTTGCATTATTTGGTCATTAAGAAAATGGGAAAATATAAGTCACAACTTGACATTATTCATGCAGAGGATCACTTATAAATATAATGTAATTATAAGCTCTTAAACTTCCTCTAATGAAGCTAAATAAAATGTGAAGCTAAGAGCTCTGTGTAAGTTTGCTTCTTGGAAAGCCTTAGGTCTGTTCATTACTTATAAGTAGTGTTGTAATTTTACAAATAGTAACAACAATAAACTTTAGTTTGAGTAAGAGTACTGATATGCTAAATCTTGAGCTCTACTAAAGACTAGAAATAGCTTAGAGGAATGATAGAAAGAAGTTTAATCTGAGTAGCAGTCATTCTTATAATAAACAATCAATAGTGTAAAGATACTGATCATAACGACATGCATTTAAATACTGATATAGTTGCAACATAAATAAGGAGAAGGTACTTTACCTTGTAGTACCTTGAATTCTACTAAGCAAACTTTTACTCTAGCAGTATATTATGCTAAAAGAAGTATATTTGGATTAACTCTTACTCGTTCAAAATTTACCTATCAAGCGTGTAAGATCCAGAATTCCACGTAAGTTAGCAATCACTAAGAAAGCCCCAGCTAGAAAGTAACTTCTCACCTACTTGACAAATCAAACTATTAGTACAGCTAAAAATAACTAAATGTAGATTATTTAGATCACATATCGAAATTAAAATAGTATCAGTCTATATGTGTTTAAGTTAATGGTTACTTTTGTTAATTGTTTCATTCTTTCTATTAGTTGTTAGCAGTTATCTAACTGCGACTATAAACAATTTATGTTACATCAAAAATTTTAAACTTTTGTGAAAATTTGGGGTTTTGACAAAGATCCCCCCCACACCTGCCACACTTGAAAAATTTGAGTTAATATTAAACAAATGAGGTTATATGTAATAAACATTATTATTATATGTAATAAAAATTTTAATAATATAATATCTTATTATGTTATAATATTTCAATCAAATTGCTACATTAAGGTTTTATGTATGTATTTGGTTTTGTAACTTGAATGTACGAGTCTAATTTATGTTGGTATAGATGCAGGTGTTTAAAAGGTTAAAAGTTGATAGTAAAACATGAACCTTGACTAATACCTAAATTTAAAAAAAAATGGTATTAATATTAAAATTCAACCGGATGAGAATATATATATAGTAATTTATTATAATATAATATTTTATTTTTATAAAATAAATAAATATAATTTTTATATTTAAATAATAATTATAATATATTATTATATATAGTAAGTATTTAAAAAACAAGAGCCACGAGGTGGCAATGTCCCCGACATTGCGTTCGTGATAGCTAGTGGTTTGCAATTGCCTCTCCAAAAAACTAAAACTCAATAAAACTAGATTAAATTTTGTTATAGCCTACTTAAAACTCAATAAAAATAGAATACATGTTGTTATAGCATACTTAGGCACCTTTTGAGGATGGTAGATATTTGAATACTTAGAAGACTCTAGACTCAAGTTCTATTTCAATGGATCCAAAGTGAGGATGAGCTTTACTAGCTTTGCAAGAACAACTACTACATCTCAAATAGGCCATGAAAGACATAAAGACAAACCTAAATACAAAGTGGGGATGAACCATTTTTTATTAGCTACATGATAAATTGTTGATGCTTGTTGGGTGGTTATCTCAAATAGGCCATGAAAGACATAAAGACAAGCCTAAATACAAACTGCGGATGAACCATTTTTTATTAGCTAGATGATAAATTGCTGATGCTTGTTGGGTGGTTAAGTTAATTCCTTCAATATCAGTTGGAAACCAACTTCTCCTTCTAAAATGGTACCCACCTCTCTCTTGGAGTTGCACATTTGGGCTTGAAAAGTAACTTATTCTCTAAAGAAAGGGTAGAAAGGCGAAAGAAAGGCAATGAAAGTGAGGACACCACTCCATATACGATCTTTATAGGTAAATTTTTTGTTCATTATAGGCAGTGTCATATTCAAAATATGACATTTTCCATTCGATAGGTCCATTAAGAGTTTTGGATGACCTATAAATTATAAATAAAATATATAAGATATTAAATTGTCCTATATATAAAAAAATAAAATAAACACACTTAACGTACATAAAAATTTAGATAACTTAAATAATATATTAAGTTTAACATCAAAATAAATATACAATTTGTTTTTAATTTGGCATAAAATCAAGACACTAAATATATTTACAAAAACCAACAATAAACCTTATTAAAATTTTCAATTCACTTATCAAAATAATTTTTATTTTTTTTATTTTTTATAATGTTACATATAACTCTCATGGATACCCAAAATCTCTTCACCCTTAACATTCACAATACTTTTAACACTCATTTTCACTAACATTGCAAACATTTAAATTGATTTTTCAAGAGGAGGCTATCATTACATTCCCATTTTTAAAGTAGTAATTAATTTGAAAACTATTAATTAATTTTGTGTTTTGTGAGGGAAAAAGGAAAAAAACAAATGAATTGTTCAATGAATCTAAAGATATTCTATAGCTATGCATTTTTGACCAAATATTCAATTGTGTGAATTTGTTTCTTTCTTTAATTCCCCTCTAGCCGTGAGGCATGGCATGGCATGGTTGTAAATGCAACGTTTTGCTTCTTAAATCCAAACCTCTTATTCATAATTATTTGAGGTAAAAAGGAAATTTGGTTATCTTACCCGAAAAGGGACAATTCGCTTAAGGTAAATAATAGAAATTGGTAAAAGAATATTTGGTTAGATTGTATGACTTTTCTGAGATAAAGGCATGAGAATTTTACACTTTCAAATACTTAATATTTAATAATGGTAGGTGCAAGAAAGAAGGAAGACACACTTATAGGAAATGGTTTCACAAACTGCTTTAACACCACTAAAAAATAGACAGAAAATTCATTGAATAGAAACACATTCTACACATGAATCACAATATGTAAATGAAAACTGGTAATAGGCTATAAACAATGAACATTTCACTATTTCTAGAATATACTAGTTAGTGATTCCATTATTACAACAGTCTTCCATTCATTTACATAAGCAGAAATAGTAAATACAATTACAAAGAACACAACTTAAGAAAATATGATAAAAAATATTTATATCATATAGGCAAAAATCCATTCCACAGGATTTCCTTACAAAATGTATACAACCAAACTAACAATGCTCTAACCCCTCTCTTCATCTATGTTTTACAAAATATAGAATATGTAATACATCTCTTTGATCTAAAACCAAAGGGGAATCAAAATATTCCATCGACTAAACAAAGAAATCTGTTAAGCATAGAACTAAAAATAAAATGCATCTTCAATAGATGCAAAAGATATGGAACTACAAGAATCAAATTCTCTCAAACCCAGATTGGTGATTCATGAAATCTCGAAAAATCAATCTCAAATAACCACATGTGGCACACAAAATGTTACTCATTTCCAAAAAATTATACATGTGTCACCTAAATGGACATGTTCCAAAACCTAAAGTTATTTAAAAAACCATGATCAACATAAATCTAATAATTCAATAGCTTCATTAAAATGATTCTATATACTTTAGTCATGCAATACCTATATTCAATATAAATCGTTCCTAAACTATCTTATATGGGAAGCCCTTTCTTATGCATTCCAAGACCATCTTAATCTAATAGCTTCATTAAAATCATTCTATATAATCTAGTCATGCAATACCTATATTCAATATAAATCATTCCTAAACTATCTTATATGGGAATCCTTGTCTTATGAATTCCAAGACCATCTTATGTGGGAAGACATGTATTTTAAGGTGACTTGTATACATATCAAGTAAGCACCAGCATGCATGGTTCTTCCATCATCCAATTCACTTCAATGAATCATGTTTTCAATTTGTGTCGTCTTTAGTCCAAGGAGTGCTAGCCGCCTAGCCTGGATATGGTTTCCCTTTGAGTTGTGTTTCATTTGTATTGTTAGAATAATCAACCCATAGTATTTACCCACTTAGACATTATTTCATTTATTTTGTCTTATTTGCCTAGTCCATGAGTCCCACCATGTGCAA
>LPNX010279412.1:20267-36923 GCA_001517045.1 Pseudotsuga menziesii
CTCCTTGTTGATAATTTGCATGATCAATTGTTAATTGCTGTGAGTGAAATTAATCTACTGCAGGCCTGAATTTCTACATGTATGATTATATCGAGACTCACTTCTTGCCCTTTTATTTGAAGATGTTAAAATCAATAGATATATTTTGGAAATAATTTCCATTCATTTTATAAAGAAGATTTTTTAATATATTTTTTGAGATCTTGAAATGGGTTAATTTTATTGGTCTATATGTCTCATTTTTTTTTAAACGAGAAAAATAATTAAAAGTATATAACTTTAATTTAAACTTATTTTATAAATTACATTATTTACTTAGATCTTTACTTTAATTTAAACTCATAAGATAACCATAAAAAATTTAAATTGTTATTCTATCGAACCACACTACAAAGCACAAAAATAAAATGGACAATAATAATAATAATAATATATATATATATATATACACACACACACATATTGAGATTAATTATTTAATCTAAAGATAATTTCTATGGCCTATGGCATTATCAGATATGGGACTTCATTAAAATAAATGAATGTTGATATTAAAAAAGTAATCACTTGTTTATTTTAATCAAATGTGTCCACACATATACGTATAGACAAGGTGTGGTTGCAAAGTAACTTGGTCCTTAAATAAGCGATAGATACATTGCGCATCTAACTACTACTTCACCTAGATAAGACATTGAGAGTTTGATTGACATGGCCATGACATAAGATTGGTGCAACATTAAGGTACCTAGTACGACATTGAAGGTATTATAATATTTTTATTTATATTTAACATTTTATGGTTGATAATCAACATCTCACAAGGATCTAGTGAGGGGTATAACAAAGTTGGAAGTATATGGTTGAGAGTAAAGCAATTGGCCCTTAATATAAATCTAAGGAGATTAGATGCTTTACTTCTAGGTTTTTCTTTCTATGCATTTAGTCGAGGAGATTAGTTCTAGTTGAAATCATCTAGCCCTAATTTGACTCTTGTCATTGGTATAAATCCTTGCAACTATAAAACAACATGTAAATCAAGCTATATTTATTCAATTAATCAAATTCGAGGCACATCACACTACTTCTATAGATATCGTCTTATAACACCAGTTATTGGCAATGTCGGGGACATTGCCACCTCGTGGCTCTTCCTCCTCTTCCTTGAATGCCAGTCAGTATGCTGGTTCTAATTGACCATTTGACAAAAATAATACTTAATAATAAAAAATAAAAAATAAAAAAGACATAAGCATAAATGCAACCACAGAAGTGATCATCTAATCAGGGATCTTCACAACAGGTGGTAGACTGCATGGACTACCGACTGCATGAACTATTGGCAATAGTAAGTGAAGTATGTCGTGGTCACTTCCTTTACCCATTGCTGGTATATATTAATGGAGAGGCCTGGTTTGTGAGCTGATATGTTCTTGCATTTTTAGTTGGAGAGAATGATGGCTTGGTGATCAATTTCCTTACAAGGTTGTAGTGTATTTGGTAAGGTTTATGGCTCCATTATGTCTGTTTTCTTCTTTATACGTTAAATTCCTGAAATTTGTTGCAGAATTAAGCCATTTTTGTCTAGGATATGGAGTGTTTGTTTTTGTTGAATCCTGCATCAATCTCAACTCATTTTAAAGTGTTCTTCCTGGATTTGGTGGCTTCTTAATATCTTTCTTCAAGATTCCATGAAATTCTTGCCATGCTCGCCATCCTTTCACTCATTCTATAGCATCTTGACCACTTTGGAGGTTATTCTAAATATTTAACCTTTTTTTTTTGCAAATGTAGACAATTGTCCCTTAAATATAGCAGGAACTTGTTTCTTTACCTAGATCTGTAAACGATGGGTTCCTTTTTACTCTATCATGTTTTATACAGTTCACACACTACAATTCGACTTGGATTATGGCAACAACAATAACATCAATTCGTCGGCGAAGTGCAGATTATGGCAGGAATTCAAATAACTATATTTACAGATTAGGTCATTCAAATCGACATACTTTACCATAATCCGTCGACATAATTTACCATAATCTGTCGGTTTATGAAGAGTCTACACATTAACGTCATATCTATTTGAATAGACAATCGTAGATCTAGGAAGAGAAGCCTGCAAGTTTGCAAGTGTCGTTTTCCACTTGTGATTGAATTCGTATGATATATCGTGTATTCTCTTGTTACATGGCCTTTTATTCTTCCAGCAAAAGATAAGTATGTTCTCTCTGAAGGCGAACACCCCAATATAGAGGACCCACCACCAGGATTTTCTGAGCCCCTGTATTGTATACATCTTGTCACAAACTCCTATCAATATTAATATTCCTAACTACAAACATCCATTAATGGCTATAAAATGAGTGTACTGTTAGAATATTTAGACACTTACGAGTTAGTTAAGATAAACGTGTGTAATATATCCATTAGGTAAAGTGTGTTTCTTTAGTATGCATTACTATGCATTTGTAAATATTCTAATCTGATGGTCATGATATGCTCTAGACATAAAGTGATAGATGCTTCAACTTCTCTTAGATCATACCTACCATTGATCTGTGGCTTGACACCCGATTGGTCCATGATCTATATTTAAAGAGCATGGAGAGTCCTTGGCCAGTTGATCGATTATGAGAAGCTCATATGTAACTTTCTTTCTTTTGCATAGTAAATTTCTCCAAGTAGCTATTTGCCTTGGGCCATGGATTGTTTCCCTCTCAAGGGTTTTAACCACGTGAAAAACATCGGTGTGTTGATCTCTGATCTATTTGTGTGAAGCATTTTCTCAAGGTGTTTGGTCTTTTGGGAGTACCATTTGTACCTGAACATGGTATCAAAGAATTTATGAAGAGCTGCTTTCGGCTTTGATCAAGATCTCGAACTGGTGGTTGCCGAAACTTTGAAAGGGTTTTTGGTTCTAGAATTTTTGTGCATTTTTGGCCCATGGAAGCTATTCCATTACGTCCAAAGCATCTTTTCCATTGGTAAATAGTTTTCATTTCATCGAAAACCATTTCCATTTGATCCAGAAACACTCATTTCGGCAAATCTGAAGGTATAATGTTACAGTGACAGATTTGTTTAATTTTTTTAAAATCTCTCATATTTTTTAAGTTTTAATTAGATCTTTATTGTTTTATTCTTGGTTTGTTTCCTTCCCTAGCTGCGTATGCTCTTTGCCATGCACCTTGTGCGATCGCAGCGAATCAAAAACAGAAAGGGAAATTTTTTTTTCTTCTCTTCTCGGCTACATATGCTCTTTGTCATGCACCTTATGTGATCATGGAAAATCAGAAACAACAAGAAAACTTGAAAATGTAGACTTGCCGGATAAGCTAACCAAGATCTAACCCCATTGTGTGGAAAAAAAAAAATTTGTTTTTGTTTTTTGTTTTTTTTTGTGATTTACAGGAAAAAAAGGCAAGCATGAAGAACGAGAGAGAAGAGTAAAAAAAATCCCCCTTCCTCTTTCCATTATTTTACGTGCCTTTTAAACTTAGCTCACTTGGTCCAAAGTTGCTTTATTCCTTAATCGGTCTTGATTTTAAGTCTTATTAACCTACTTCTTAGTGCATGCAATTTCTATTTTCAAGTTACTTTATTGTAAAAGTGCATCTCACTTAAATAAAATAAAATAAAAAGTAAGTCACTTAAGTCTTTTAATTTATTGCCCCACTATTTAAAGTAACATTATTGTAAAAATGAACATCATTTATTCTACAAAAGTGATTCACTTAAAAGCAACTTTATTGTAAAGTAATTGTCAAAGGTTGGTGTTGGGAAGAGGGGGGGTTCTTTTTTTTAGTTGGTCAAGTTAATATCTGCCACGTCACTATTGGGGACATCTTCAACATTTTCTTTTATCAAGCATAGCTTCATCATCCATAATTAGTTTTCAGTGCCGTTTTTTTGAAACCGCATATTTTTTCGAGCTCTTTACATCCAGATAGTTAATTTATATTCTTCCAGCCATTATTTTACAGTATGATCACCCCTTGTGATATTATGCTTACAAGTTCTAACTATTTCTCATGGAAATATCGTATGGAGGATGTTCTACGAAGAAGGGAACTTTTCAGGATAACCTCAGGGAAAGAAACTGGACCCACCAATGATGATAAGAAAATTAAATAGGAAAATAGATGCGATGAAGCTCATGGATTGATTGGGAAGTCAATCTCTACTGATTTGCGATACCACATATCTGGAATTGATGAACTTGATAAAGCTTGGGAAAAGTTGAAATCTATGTTTGGTAAACACAATGAAATTCAAGGTCATAAACTTGAGAGTGAGTTGATTTCTTTGAATCCAAGTGACTTTTCATGCATTCAATACTATTTATCTAAGTATGAAACTCTTAGACTCTTATTTAAAGAATGCAAGATTAAGAAAGAAGACAAACAATGTATTTATCATATTCTTTCCAAAATTGGACCTGCATATTTTGTTTTTGCATCTACATTCTACTCCATGAAATAATCCTTGACTGTAGCTAGATATCAAGAGCCTAGTCTTGAATCCTTTTGTGATTCCTTAATTAGAGAGAAATATAAGCTCATTCATCTTGGAATAATTAACAATGCAGATACATTTAGGAAAGCCTTATTGTCCCAACAGAAAGAAAAGTCTAAGCCTCCCAAGAAATACAATTTTCTCAATAATAAGCCAAACAACAAGTGTCCCAAACCCTCTCAGAAAGCTCCTTCTTTAAAAAATGACAAAGAATCCAAGCCAAAAGGAAAGAAGACTGAGTGTCATTGCAATTTTTTTGGAAAATCCTAATCATGATGAATCTAAGTGTTTCAAGAAAATGGCAACCTTGGAAGAAGAAATGAAGAAGCACCACATCATCTTAGATTCGTCTTCAGAATCTACCTCTCATGGACATGCACTTTGTGCTTCTGGTTACTCTTATATTGCATCTTCTTCTTCTACTTCAAATGAATGACTCGTTGATTCCAGAGCATCTTATCATATCGCTAAGGATCAAGCCATCTTTTCTACTATGCATGAATGTAACACCAAGAAAATATTTGTTGGTGATGATAGATCTCTAAGTGTTGTAGGATTTGGAACAGTTCCAGTAGAAAATGGTCATTTCAATGATGTACTATGTGTTCCAAAATTTTCCTGCAATTTATTATGAGTCTATCAAATTACTCATTCAAGTGAAGGTAAAACTGTAACGTTTACCCCTCACCAATTTGCAGTAATCAAGGATTTTAAAAATCCTCAAAATGTCCTTGCTAATGGAACTATTGATGATATTACCAGGTTATACAAATTTAACAACTTTGGGTCATCACATTTTCCTTCATTTTTTGTTGCTCGTAGTGATAACTTGAGCAAACTTTGGCATGAGCGATTTCGTCACTTAAATTATTGCTCATTGAAACAACCATGTAAATACAACATGGTGACTAGTATTCCAACGGTATCTTGCAAGGATGGTGTCTGTTCGAGTTGTGTACTCGAAAAACATCATCAGGACATTTTTGACAAACGTGCCTCTTGGCATGCCTCGGTTCCCTTGGAGCTTGTGCATAGTGACTTATGTGGCCCTCTTCCATCTGCTTCCTTTTCTGGTTTCAAATATTTTTAAATTTCATTGATGACTACTCCAGACGCACTTGGGTTTACTTCCTAAAACTTAAGAGCGAAGTATTTAACATGTTCTTGGCCTACAAGGCCCTTGTTGAAAAACAATCTAGTCATCAAATTATTAAGTTAAGATCTAACAATGTAGGAGAATATGTTAAAAACAAGTTCACTAATTTTTGCACTGAACAAGGAATCCGACAACAACACACTGTTCCATATACACCACAACAAAATGGTATAGCTGAACGGAAAAACCACACTTTAAAAAAATGGCTAATTGTATGATCCAATCTAAGGGACTAAGTCTTCAATATTGGGCTGAGGCCATAAATTGTGCAAATTACATAGTTAATTACACACCCACTAAATTTTTACAAGTTATAGAACCAAAAGAAGCATGGAGTAAAATTAATCCAGATGTAAGTCACTTTCGTGTGTTTGGTTGTGAAGCATGGGCTCACATTCCTGATGAAAAACGGAAAGCATTGCAGCCTAAAAGTGAAAAGTGCATATTTGTTGGATATTCAAAAGATGTAAAAGGTTATAGACTTCTTCAACCACATTCTCATGATATAATCATTAGAACAGATGTTAAATTTGATGAAAATCTCTTGGCCTGAGAGCCTAACTTTGTGGGTGTGCCATCTTTGGCCTACGATCTTGATTCGGTGATAGTGACTTCTAATTCTTCTTCCAACTTCCTTGACAGGTTTCCAACTCCAATTTCTGATGATGATAGTGAGGATGAAAATCCACCTTCACCTGCTCATGTTCCTCCAGTTGCACTAGCACCAATGCTTCCTCGATGGGCCCGTTCAAGATGTGAAGCAGCTGGTGATCTTGCCGATGATCCTAGAGATCAACGTCAAACATGTTCTCAGTTTTAGCGAGCATGTTCTCTTTTGGCTCAAGTTTCCGAGAATCATGATCCAGAAACTTTTGCAGAAGCTTCAGGAAATCCATATTGGGATACAGCTATGGATGAAGAATATCGTCCCTTAATGGCGAACGATACTTGGGATCTTGTTCCTCTTCCAAAAGGAAGAAAACTTGTTTAATGTAAATGGGTCTATAGAACTAAGTATGCATCATATGGAAGTGTTGAAATAATTAAGGCAAGGTTAGTTGCCAAAGGTTTTTCCCAAGTTGAAGGTATTGACTACAATGAAACCTTTGCTCTTGTCACAAAAATAATTCCATCCGCTGTGTTCTTTCCCTTGCATCCTTACATAACTGGGAATTCCATCAAATGGATGTCAAGTCTACCTTTTTACATGGTTATTTACAGGAGGAAATTTACATGGAAAAACCTCCTGGATATGTTCAAGATAACTCTAGCCTTGTTTGTCTCCTTAAGAAATCCTTATATGGCCTTAAGCAAGCTCCTAGAGGTTGGTATGCCAAAATGGATAGATTTCTCCTTGACACTGGTTTTTTTAGATGCCATTCTAACCCCAATGTCTATACCAAGAAATTAGGAAACCATCTCATAATACTTGTTCTTTATGTTGATGATCTTATCCTTACTGGTAGTGACCCTAAACTTTTAACCCATGTGAAATCCAGTCTTAAGCAAAATTGGAAATGTTAGACTTAGGACATTTGCATTATTTTCTTGGTATTCAAGTCTTGCAAACCAAATAAGGAATCTTTCTTTCCCAGTCTAAGTATGCTTGTGACCTTCTTCGTCACTTTCATAAGGAAGATTGTAAACCAGCCCCTTCTCCCTTCCAGTCTAGAGTCAAACTTTCTACCACTTGTACTTCCCCTAAAGTAGATGCCACCATGTATCGTCAGCTTGTTGGTAGTATTTTATACTTGACTCATTCTCATCCTGATATTTCCTTTGTCATTGGTCGTGTTGCTTGTTATATGCAAAATCCTCATGAAAGTCACTAGAAAGAAACAAAAAGAATACTTCGATATATTGGAGGGACAATATAGTTTGGGATTCATTACAGTATAGGGGGGAAACCTTTGTTGGTTGGTTTCATTGATTCAAATTGGGTCGACAATCCTGATGATCGAAAGTCTACTGCAGTTATGTTTTCAATCTGGAATCTGGACCTATCACTTGGGCTTGTAAGAAACAACAAGCTCTTGCTCTTTCTTCCGCAGAAGTAGAATACCGAGCCACAGTTAATGCCAATCAGGAAGCTTTATGGATTTGATAGATCCTTTCAAGTTTTGGATTTGAGCAGCAGCATCCTACTCCACTTTGGTGCGACAATCATAGTGCCATCAAGCTTGCCAAATATCCAGTTCTACATCAATGCAGAAAACACATTGAGCTACACATGCACTTAATCAGAAATCTTCTTCATGAACATGTTCTTGAAATGCTCTATTTTCTTGAAATGCTCTATTGCCCTACAGATGATCAAGTTGCAGACATCTTCACCAAGTCTCTTACAGAAGCGAAGTTTTCTAAACTTCGATCTATGTTAGGAGTTCAAGAATGTGTCCTTAAGGGGGGGTAGGCTCTAATGCCTCCTTCCTTCTCCTAATAGTGTCACTTTTGTAAATCCTTCAATCCTATCCCAAGTTGTTCTTAAGGGGGGATGTTATGATATTTAGACACTTAGGAGTTAGTTAAGATCAACTTGTGTAATATATTCGTTAGGTAAAGTGTGTTTCTTTAGTATGTATTAGTATGCATTTGTAAATATTCTAATCCGATGGTCACGATATGCTCTAGACATAAAGTGATCCAATGGTTCAACTTCTCTTAGATCATACCTACCATTGATTTGTGGCTTAACACCCGATTGGTCCATGATCTATATTTAAAGAGCATGGAGGGTCCTTGGCTAGTTGATTGATTATGAGAAGCTCATATGTAACTTTCTTTCTTTTCCATAATAAATTGCTCCATGTATCTATTTGGTTAGGGCCGTGGACTATTTCCCTCTTGAGGGTTTTAACCATGTGACAAACATCAGTGTGTTGATCTATGATCTATTTTTGTGAAGTGGTTGCTCAAGGTGTTCGGTCTTTTGTGAGCACCCTTTGTACCCGAACATGTACATTGTTCTTACAATGTTTTGCACTTCCTTTTCATAGAGCTAAACTTCCCTATAATCTCTTCAATCCTAACCTTAACTGTAAATTATAGTAAACTACATTTTTCTTCCCTACTTTTAAACTGTTAAAACTACATTCAAATAATTCCTAAAACACTAGACTTCCAATATTTAATCCCATGAATATGAATCTCGAAATGACAGAAGAATAACTAAAGTAAGGTTGTAACCTATATATATTTAGAACCAAGACTAACAAGATAATATACATACTGACAGACAGTAAATTGAGTCATAGGTGGTTAAATCGAAGGTTTCGAGGGTTGAAATTAAAATAACTAACGCCGAAATCAGCACTTCCCGTACCAATGTAATACAGGGACTCGCGAATAATTTTGGATGCTTCTTGCGGTCCTACGATACCTCATAATTGTGACTGGTATTCCCTCAGATATTGCATATGTTTCTCAAAACTTATTACATTCTGCAAAAACATGTAAAATGCCATCACTTTCAGTATAGGAGCCAACCAAAGTAGGTACAATTCCCATGAACGCCTAAATTGGCCATGGCTTTTTACTTATTCCACTCTCTAAAGTAGCGTTGTCATAGTGATATTCGGCTGAGGTGAATGTGACTCCAGTGATTAAATCGTCCGATGTTAGCTGTGGGACGAGGTATGTAGGGATTGTTTCTTTCATACCCAAGGCCGAAGCTGTAGTTCAAAATATAAAGAATTGAGACTAAGAAAAAATATTCAATCCTTGGAATGTATATAGAAATATAAATGTTGAGTATTTGGAGGTTATACCCAAGAAATATATATAGAAATATTTCCATTAGAGAAGCGTCGAGTACTTATCCCACCAGGAAAATCTCTACCGTAAGGCATGAAGTTACACTTCGCCGGTGTATTGATGTTATTGTTGTTGCCAGCTTCAAGAGTAGAGTCTACTAACACAATTAAGAAATTGTGGTGTGCATTGACCTTGAACCACCTCTTAACTTGATATTTAACAAAAACATAGTAAGATGAGAGTAGTGGCGATGAATTCAAGCTTCCATGAGGCTGCTATTGATGGTGAATTTTGTAGCTTTGTATTCTATGTTTTCCTATTTAAAATAATCATTGGAGAGTGGTGCTTCAAAGATGAATTAGAGTGTAGAAGCAGTTGAATGGTTCGGTGAGTTATTAAATTAGGTCCCATGAATTTGAATGACAGTTCAATAAATGCCATTAATAAAAATCCAAGAGACCTTAGTTGTCATTGTAGTGGTAGGGGTGCCACAAGTAGTTGTGCAGAATTGACTTAGCTTCATGTTGCAAATGTCCCAGCTACCATTGTAAGTGATATTTAAGAACATTCATGTAGACAAAGGACATGAACAGGTTACACATCATCCCAATCACTCTGAAATTAGGGCACAAAAGTGACTCTGAGACGGTGAATGATATAACTCAAAACCAACAAGGTATTTAAGAGCTACCAACCAATCCATAAAAATTCAATCTTTATAATAATTCCATATCAGCTTTTACAAAATTGTACATTCTATACTAACTAATATTAATAATAACTAGCACGATCAACGAAAAAACCAAGTTAATGCTGCTGACGTGAGCCTGCCGCCTATGCCTGAAGCGGATTCCCGAGATGGTGAGGTCAGCTGCTTCTGGCCAATAACCAAATGAAAAAATGAAAATTAAAAAAAATACAAATATAAAAACATTGTAAAAACAAATTTATATTTTAAAAAATTAAAAACAAACTAATCCAACTTCACCAAATATATATGTCCCCCGTCGGGGACATAACAAAAACTATTAATCATCAAATTGTTTTTATTATAAGATCAAATTGTTTTTATTATAGTATGTTAAGTGTTTTTTATTTTAAATAAAGATTTGACATATACATTTTAAATATTGAAAAATTAATTATATAATTTTAATTTTGAATAGACAAGTTACTTTTTGGTATTTGTAATTTATTTTATATTGAAATATAAAGAGTACTTTTATTTCTAAGTACTTTAAGATTACTTTAGTACATTTATATTGTATTCACAAATAATCTAAGTACTATTTTCATAATGAGTACTTTACTTACAGCATTGATATAGTTAACTATCAGTTTTCACTCACCATTTACAATTTGACAAATAAGCATCCTTAACTCAACCAATGCCACCGCAACTATTCTATATGATGTCATCCTCTAGAATGTGATTGGTTCTTTTAAAACGGATTTTGATAGTACATTTTTTGGTTTGAGGCCCATTTTTTACCTCAAAATTCCCCTAATGCCTTGTCTTTGACATCAATGATTTCTAACAATAAAATTGTGAGCTACTTGGATAGAGTCATAGAATTAAGAGATCAATTTGCTAGGAAAGGGAAAACAAAGTGGAGAATATGGAGTTGGTATGAAGTTCCATTAATGAGATTTTTCCATCTTGGAAAAATTTTGTTCAATTTGGTTGTGGTTGTGGCTGTGAGCATTTTCCTAACTTTGAAAATCCTTAGGATAACCTTGTGCATGAAGATATTAGCTTGGAGTCATGGTCAAAGAAAAAATGAAGTAGAAAACCCAATGATTTTTGGGAAGATAAGGAAGGGAAACAAGAAATGATACAGGGGTAAGAAGGAAGATTCAATCAAAGGTAAGAAATATTCAAGGTGAAATTTTTTATGTGTCAGTAGCAGGGGCATTATGGAAACCAATGTCTAGAGAAGATGAAGGGAATACCAAGTAGACCCAAATTATAGTGAGTATAGTGAATTTAATAGAAGTGGATGAGGGATCATCCACATTTGAGATTGTATTCTATGTGTTCTCTTGTTTTTCTTCTAACATAATGTCGATTTTTGGATGGTATGTTGGTAGTGGGGCATCAAAAAGTAGGACTTATGACATGGCACTCTTCAACAAGTTTGAAGAGAAAGAGGGAAGTGTGAGAGTGGAGTTGCGTGATGATTCCTTTTATCTTGTAAAATGGACATGCTCTATTTCCTTTTAGATACCATCAAGTGATGTTCTTGGTCATAGTGATGGTTTTTTTTCTTGGTTTAAAGAAAAATATTTTTTTAGTTTCTTGTTTTACAATGCTTCAATATAAGTCGCATTTGAAGGATTATTTTTCACTATTAATGATTATAGTCTATAAATTTTCAGGACTTTGGTATCAGAGATAAGATCCTAAGATCATATTGCTTAAATGATAAAAATCTAACATGGTATCAGAGATAACCTGAGAAGAATACAATGTGCAGCTGTAGAATCTAGAGCTTCTTACTTTTTTGTTCTCTCTCCACAATCCATCAACAAAAGGAGGCTATGCTAACTCTCCATTGAAGGGCGCATCTTTCTGTCGAAGCAGAATTTGATTTTGGGCATTTTCAGTTTCTGCATCGGGAAATTAGGGCTTTTCACATAAACGGAATTTTTGAGTGAGACTAGCACATGATTTCTCCCCTACTCAAAATCAAAATTTAGAGACCAAGGTCAAGATTTTTGGGTGGATAAAACTTTGGAAAAGTCAAACCTTAGTTTGACCTCGAGCTTGAAAAACCCTAAAATACTAAAACTTGTAGTTTTGGTACATTCTCTATATATTGAGATTAAAGAAGGCTCAGGAGCTGAAATTTTCACAAGATGAAGATAAATCCTTATGTACCCTATGTAAAATTTTCCACCTCAGATTCGCTATATTCTGGGAGATATGATTCTTCCAAATCAGGGTTCCATCCCCTTCTACGATTCATCCCTAAACAGGAAACCTGGAGAGAATTGCTATATCTCAGGCTACGAAGGGCCAAATGAAATTTCTAAAGATGTTCTAGATAGGGCATGGAATTTAATTTAATCAGATGTAATCAGTCCTAGTGAAGCTCGCAGGTTATCCTTGGATGCAATCAGCCTTAATATGATTCTTTGCTAGAAATGCCCAGAGTGAAGTTTGAGTACTTCGAGGAGAAGCTTGGTATTCTCTAGATCGAGTTTCCTTCCAAGGGGAAGTGATGAGTCTGTGTTCCTTTCTGACATGGTGGTAGGTAGGGTCTCCCATGGTCAGATGTAAGTGTTGTGCCCTTCTGACGTCGTGGTAGGCAGGGCCTCCCATGTTCAAATGTAAGTTTTGTGCCCTTCTGACATGGTGGTAGGATTGGTTCCTCCCATGGTTAGATGTAACAGCCATGCCCTTCTGACATGGTGGTAGGCGGGGAATTCGATAGTCAGATATAAGTTTAGTGACATACATCTAGTATGAAAAAGGACTAGCTCTGTAGAGACCCACATCCAGTATGAAAAGGGACTGGCTCTATGGAAGTACATCTAGCATGAAAAGGGGTTGGATCTATAGTGACCTACATCCAGTATGAAAAAGGAATGGCTCTGTAGAGACCCACATCTAATATGAAAAAGGACTAGCTTCATGGAAGTACATCCAGCTTGAAAAAGGGTTGGCTCTGTAGTGGCCTACATCCAATATGAAAAAGGACTGGCTCTGTAGAGACCCACATCCAGTATGAAAAAGCTCTGTGGAAGTACATCCAGCATGAAAAAGGGTTGACTTTGTAGTGGCCTACATCTAGTTGTGGGGAACTAGGGTTGTTAGAATCTCCTAGAGATGTCGGCCCTGGTAAGTAATTGTCAAGTTGGATATTTGTATAAATAGAGAATGAGCCTCTCTATTTTTCACACACACTAACTCAACTGAGGTGCATGAGTGAGAGAGGAAGTGCTCACACAAGTGAGAGAGAGAATAGTTGTTGGAGATCTGTTTTGATGTCTTTGGGTTTTACTGCTGCCATTGGTGCTCATTCTATCTCTGAGGAAGTAGCGGTGTTTTTCCTTTATGGTTTCCCCAAGGATAAATCTTTGTGTCTATTGTCTCTTGTGATTGATTTGTGTGCATGTTATTCTCTCAGATAAGATCCTAAGATCATATTGCTTAAATGATAAAAATCTAACATCTTGTTGGATGTTCCAGCCTTGGGCTTGGCATGTGTCACATAGAGTTGGAGTGCTACACATGTGTTCCTATTTTGTGTAGAGTTAGGTTTCTTGTAGTGGACTATATCTACTTTGTATTGTTGGAATCCCTCACCTCTCTTATAAATTATGCGAGAAGAAATTATTTTCATTCATTCATTCATTCATCATGCACTTTTAATAGAAATGTGAGCAGTGGAGTCTACTAGTCTATTTTGTACTCTTCTTCATTGTACTTTCTCTCTTTTTCTTGGAAGAATTTGAAGGGAAGACAAGGGCTAGGGTTTCACCCTAAGGTGACAAAATAAGAGTAGAGTTTGTGATAAATACTAAAATGGAAAACATAAGAATTTACAAAACATGTGAATTTATTTTAATTATTGTGAAAGAAGAATGTGGTTTTGTAGCATTTGGAAACCTTAATGCTACCTATTATTCTTGTTGTGGAGAAAAAGAGGAGACATCATGAACACATGTGGCATGCAAGTGTCAGTACTTGGGAAGGAGGACTTGTCAGTGTTGGCACTAGCTTGTTGAAAATATTTGGTGAAATGATCATCTTGGTTAGAAGTGGGGGCCTAGCTAGGAGTTAATGGCTAGGGATTTTTATGGTTTCCATAACTAGGGTTTGGAAATATTGATTTGCTAAGGCTTTGAGATAAAGTTGTGGTATATACTTGCATTTCATCTCTTGTATGCATATGTAGTTTTCAACGATCTGAATATTGTGCATTTGCATAATTGAATTTCAACTTATGTTATATGCTCGATTGAGTAGATTCCATAATTTATTGTTCATGTGCATTCAAAATAACATATTTTTGAACTAAAAAAGTGTTTTAACACATGTCTTGAACATAAAGGAGCATATTTATTGTTGTTATAATTTGTTGGAATAAGAGAATTCAAATATTTTATATGCCTAGAAAAGTGCACCCTAAGGGTTGAAGCATTATGAAATTGAAGTACACTTGTATAGTATTCACTATTTGGGGTTGTCATGTGAAATTAGGTTGAAAATAAGTGAAATATTACTTTTCTAGTTTAATTGTTTAAATCAACAAGGCTAAAGTTCATAGGGAATAGATCTACGAAACCTCACAATTGAGGTGAAATTTCAAGTGTCATTTCAGACAAATTTTCACAAGTAGTACTTCTTTTAGTTTCAAACTATTTGATATTGGAATTATGGATACCTTTAATATATGTGATTGTTCTATGTTCCCTGAAAACAATGATAATATTATGATATCGAGAAATTATAATATGAAATCCATCTAAACCAATATAGCTACTAGCTAAATGTTGTCATTCATGTTCCAAAATAATGGAATAAATCCCTAAATCTATATTGGTTTACCTAAAAATTAAATATAGTGCAAGTTCAAAATGTGCACATGGCTACAATAAGATCCTTTATTTGGCCAATGGCTAATTGTACCTTCTTATTAAATGTAAGCATACTTTCAACTTTATATATACAAGAAATACCAAGTCACCTCATAATGATTTTAGACATGAGATTTTATCGTGAGCCACCATCAATAAACAAGAGTAAATGATCTTATCCATTGTTTTCATTGAAACACAAAAACGGGATATTTAGGCTCATCTCTATTGTCAATTACCATCTTTGTCACTTCTTCGTGCACTTCTTTTTTGTAATAGTATGGTATTATAAAAAAGAGTCTATGCTCCCATATTGTTTGCAATGTGGGAAATTAGGGAAACAAACACTTTATTCATATTTTGTTGTTGTTTAAGAGAATGAAGGATGTTTAGGAAGTTCATATCACCTTTAAGGAAAGCTAAATAATTTGTAATATTATATGGGGAGTAGTTTTGAGGTAAAAAATTAGGTCTTCAGGGACAGACAACATATATGCAATTGTGGTTTTGTACTTGAAACAAGAAAATAATGAGTGCATTGAGTATTCATCTCAGTCATGCCAAACTTTGCATTGTTGGTTGTACGGAAATCAGCTTTCAAACCCAAGCCTAGGTGGTCGAGTGCTTGAGAGAGGGATAGATTTAATAGGAAGACAAGGGAAAATGGTATAAATTTTTGGGTAGTGAAAGGGGGGGAAAATAAGTATTGGAATAAAAATGTATTTGAACATTAAAAACATAGCCTTCCTACCCTATTTTTTATGTTTTGCACAAATCCAAACCATTTGCAATATTACATAGGGAGCAATTTTGAGGTAAAACTTTGGGTTTTTAAAGTGGAACAAAGTATAAATTATGGTCCTGTACCTAAAACAAGACCATAATGAGCGTATTGTGTATTTTCCTTAGTCTTGTTGTGACTTCCATTGCCAAATTTGTTCTGTTGCACAACTCAATAGTAATTGTTTTGTGCAACTTGGCTTTTACTTATAGAAAAAAAAATCACGAGTTTGTTCAACACCTTCAGTCAATGACTATGGTAGAAGATTATTTTAACGTTTAACATGTGTATAAATAGAAACTCTTATACCATGAAGAAGGAGAGTCATGATGCTAAGAATAAGCACAGGATGTAGATCTAGCCACAAGATAATTCTCACAAGCATGTACAGGGAAAATAGAGAGAAGAATAAAGAGACTAAATACAACAGAATTGATCCGATATCTGTCCAAGTATTATTGATCAAATGAATTGATGATTATTGCAATAGTAATACATCACTATAAAGGAAAATTGAGTTGTTATAAGATAACTCATGCTAGCTCATAAATCAAGCTTACTAAATATGATAAACCCCCATATGTGACTAAAGCACTTTCCAACACTCTCAAGGACCTCACGAATTAGCTAAAGAATGAGTAAGTTGTCATGAGTGATGGAAAACCATGCTAATCCTGGAATCTAAAGAGAAAATCATGGAGGATGGGTTGGCAAGAAAAGATAGCAGTTTCCTAGTTGAATAACTTTACCTTATTCACTAAAAACCACTTATACTATGAAACGAGAACTCGACACAGTTCTCGTTTTTCTCTCTCCTAATTTTAGTAGCTATTTTTACCCCCTTTTCAAAAATGGTTGATGC
>LPNX010279412.1:44222-70497 GCA_001517045.1 Pseudotsuga menziesii
AAAAGGTAGGAATAAAGCAAGATAAAGACAGAATCTGTAGAAAGGTGCAGTTACTAAATCCAATAGTCAATAAAGTGGGAAATATCTAGCGAGAATCAGGAAAAAGGTGCTCTTGGGTTATATATGGCAAGTTTTAACCAAGTGGTGCAAGTGGATGCCAACTATCTAGGCTAGTGAATAGGAAATTAATCAGAAATGATTAAATATTGTTATCTTAAGTATGGAGTGGGTTTATAATATCCCAACACCCCCCTTTAAGTCTAAATTTATGATTATATGTCTGAAATACTCATAAATATAGACGTATCAACCTGAAAACATGCTTCTAAATCATAATTATAACCATTTGAATGGAGTGAGGAAGTGTTGCTTGAAGACAGGTAAGGATCTAGTGAAAAATCACAAGTATTGGTAGATGAATCTAGTATACTAATAAATTGATTATTCAAGAAAGAAATCGAGATTTATGATTTTGATATATCATAATATGAATATATATCAGAGATATGAAGAAAGGATTTAACTCTGGCATTCAAGGCATAGTTTATATTACTTTAGGACTACGCACTATGATAGTGTTCTGAGGATTCAGCTGGCTTCTCTAGTTCATATGGAACTTCAATATTATGATTCTCAAGTATTTGAGACATGATGTCCATCTTATTATTGAAACATTTCTTCTCAATATGAAATCCCTTGCAGAAATAAGAACACTTGGATGTGCTCCCTTTCTTCTTGGCTTTCTTCATTGAACCTTCATAAGTAGGCTTCGAACCTTCATCTTCATTATCTAACTTTGGCTTCTTCTCTTTCACAGTTTACTTCTCTTTTGATTTGGAATTCTTAATTCCTTGAACTATAAGAGCATGATAATTTTCCTTGGAGGCTCTAAGAGCACTCATATGGATCAATTTATGTTTCTCCTTTGTCAGTGTATCAAAGAATGTACTCAAAGAAGGCATTTTCCAATTCGAAATAGAAATCCTAGTAGCATGAAAAGTTGACACAAAAACTGAGTATTTAGGACCCAATTTCGATAAAATGGAAAGAATCAATAGATCTTCCTTCTTCTCAATCCCACATTACTTTATCAATAGAAGGATTGACTTGAATTTGGTGAAGAATACTTTAATGGAATCGAAACTCCTTGGACTCAATGAGAATAACTCATTCTCCAACTGATGCGCCCTTATCCCATATTGTACTCCAAAGAGAGACTCAAGTTTGTTCCATACCTGGTTTGGAGTGGTAAAACCATCTAGATGAAATATTAGGTCAAAATAAATAAAGAGGAAAAGCAATCCATAGGATTCATTGAACTTATTATGCCACTTAGATTTATTAACAATAGCATTAAGCTCTTTTTCCAAAGCCAAAGTAACTCTATATAGTCCCTTGTTGCGCAATAGAATGCCAATTTTGGATTTCCATTCATGATAGTTGAAGGGATTCCCAATTCAGTGGAGGGTGTAGTCCCTTAGGATTGGTTCATGAAGTTCTATGCCACACCAATCGAAACACTGCAGAAGACCCTGGAAGAGATCCCAGCTGCAATGATCTCTAAATTCAGGAAACCTAAATCAGAGTCGCAGTGTATTATTGAGATCAAAGAAATAAAACAAGCACTGATGGAAATAGTATGGGATTTTGACAAACAATTTAAAATACTAATGGCTAAGGTAAGCTTCCAAATGTCCGATGTGCAGCATAAATATTGGTTTATTGTTGTGTTGTTACCACACATCTGAGGGTTGTTAATGTAGCAAAAGATTGAATCGCAGACATAAGCACTGAAAAATGGAAATTAAGTTAGAGGCCTCACCCATTGGTGACAATGCCACAGGAATGGTGCAGATCCAGTCGCAGCTGGACAATCTGATGATACAACTTCAAGAGATCAAGAAGGGTAAAGAAGCACAAAAAGATTTATAGTGCACAAAATGTAGGACAGCCAGACATACTAAGGATAATTGTCTGACATTCCTGAACTATGTCACATCAGGTGCACCCAACCCATTAAATGGCCATGGGATACCATGGTGTTGCATATGCCAGTCAAGAGGCCATCATGACGAATAATTTTTATATTTAAAAAAAGTTGTAAGTACCCCTGTGAACCTATTCTATAAATTTTGTAAATCAATAGGAAATGATGAGAAAGATTGTAGAGCATACCAACTCTTGAAAGAAAAGACTGTCAACACCTACTTAACGAAAAATGAAGGGTTTGCTTAGGCCAAATAGGTGCAAGCCTTGTATCATCCTACATAGTTCCCACATAATTAGTACCGACCGCAGTACACGCCTCAATAGCCATATGTGCAACAAAACTCCTATCAGCCACACTACCAGCAAAACCAGTTCCCACCACAGCCTCCCACACCCCTAGAGAAGGGGTGGTGAAAACATAAGATGAAGAGGTGGAGGAGGAGGATTTTGTAGAGGAAGAGGTCAAGTTACATTCTATAACTGTGGACAATCGAGTCACTATTCTAGATATTGTTTAGAGCCTACGAATACATGTTCATACTGTAAGGGATAGGACCATCATGTCAAACAATTTCCTCATCTGATCGCAAAGTGGATAGCAAGGAACATTGCAGGACCTAACCCTACACAGAATATGAACCTGAATCTACATGTGAATGTTCAAATGATTGCGGCTAAACCACGAGACCTTAACATCGCTATTGTAACTCGAGTAGGTGCAATGACTGGAGTAGACCAGGATAAACCACAAGAACAACCACAGCCACAAGTAAGGCCAGCGACACAGAAAAAGGAGCCATTGAATGTCCAGAAATAGAAAGAAGTATTCTGGGACATATAATTAGAATCCATAAGCCCATAAGTACCATTGAATTTCACAGAAGTCAAGGAAATTCCTGAATGATTTCAATGCATATTCCAGAAGAAGGTTCCACCAAAGGTTAGTAAGCTAAGAACCTTTCTGTCAAGTTGTTTAATGCTAATGCAAGATAAAGATGCTATTGCAAAACTACAAGCAATGATAGAAGAGATATATGTAGAGTCGCAACCTGAAAAGAAAGTTAACCAAGTATGGAAAAAACGTAAAATAGGTCAGGAGTTAAGGATGACTACACAAATAGGTGACTACGACATGGATTATATCATCTTGGATCTGGGCTCAGATGTCAATATTTTGACGCGACAAACTTGGGAAAGTATGGGAAATCCGCGCTTAGACTGGTCTCCTATCCAATTGCGACTTGCTAATTAGGCAATGGTTCTACTCATTGTCCGGTTAAGCAATGTCTCCATCAATGTCGAAGGATTGTGCACATTTGTAGACTTTGAAGTCATTAACATTGTTGATGACACGAACCCATACCCCACTCTGCTAGGAATAGATTGGGCCATAGACAATCAGACCATCATAGATTTCAAGAAAAGGATTCTCTCATTCAAAGATGAGGAAATGAGGGTAGTATCACCAATCGATCCATTAGAAGGACAAAGATACATTGAGCATGTCTATAGTCAGGGACAGGGTGACTATCTCGACCAGATCCACAATGTCACAGCTATGCAAGAAGATTATACTAATCCAAAATAATATGGAAACCTAAGTTGGATATGCGTGAGTTCATGTACATCTAACTCAGGTGAGGCTTTATAGGGTTGGCAAAATAGATTACACGAAGTCTCTTTGAGAAGGTGTGCAAGAGTTACAAGGTCTATGAAACGGGTGGGAAATGAGTCAAGGGAGCTACACACCTATGAGGGTTTCATATATGCATTGGAAATGACACCTAAAACCTGGTATACCTCTGTGGAACTGTGACAAGGAACCCAAGATTGCGAGAGAATCGCTAAGAAGTGTGTGCATACATTTTAATTTGCTGATAAGCACCCTACAATTAACGCTGCACCTTAGGTGGTAAAGGGGAATATAGTTGCTGAGATCTCTATCAAAGAGGCTAATTCTCACTAATGCAGCACAACCATTCAGCAGTACAGTCTAACCAGAGACGCAGATGATGATATGACTAATATCAGTAGACCAAAATCAGAGGGCACACAAAAAGTAGAAGGAAGTAGCATTTCACATGATCAGTTCCTCCAGCCCTTGAAAATCAAGGAAGTACATATCGAATCACCAAAGAACCCAAAGTTCTCCAATATCAGATATTATTGGGACGAGGAAGCAGTTGCAAAGATCACGGATCTACTGCATGAGTATCAGAACCTATTCCCTACCAACCTATCAAAAATGAGGGGAATAATGGGAGACTTAGGGGAGATGAAAATACCCCTGTGACTAGATGCTAAACCAAGTAAGCAGCGACAAAAGGCATTGTATGATCTACATATCAGGATTAAGCCAGTCGAAGAAGGAGGACTCGTCTTATGGTATGACAACAAATTGTTCAAGCACCCAGGCAAGCTAAAGACACATTGGCTAGGGCCATATAAGATCATGCACATCAGTGATGCGGGTGCGGTAAAACTCCAGAATTTAGATGGTACCGATGTCACGGGTATGGTGAATGGTACTTTCCTGAAGCCGTACTACGACATGCATAACATCCTGGGTTAAAATTTGAAAAAAAAATGAGAGGCCAAAGGACGTAACCTACTCTATCACAAGACTACGACAGAACCAGCATAAAAGCACAAGACATAAGCACAAGCAATGAAGCACGTGAGAATCAAGTCATCATGCAAACTCAATCAAGGAAAAGGAAGCGCGCGGCGGGTAGAGAAGGAATCTGTGCATGCCAAGAATGCTGCACGAAAGAGGAAATTGGCACCAAAGGAATATGCACAAAAAGAATGTCACTTGCACAGAAAAGGAAAGCAAAGAAAAAATCCGTTAGCACATGGGACAAACAAAAAGCGGCAAAACGATGCAAAAAGCAAGAATTACAGGCAGGCCGGAATTAAACTACGAATCTCTGACAAATATTCTGGTAGTTGTGATAGCTAAGTGACATTAATTCAATGCACTACAAGGAATAGGGTGGTGTACTTTTTTGTCCCATCACCCGTCCTCGGTATAACTACCATAACTATTCTAACATGTACATCCCACAAAGTGAGTTACAGAAGTTAATGAAGAATGTGTCCACAAAAGTATCCCAAGAGATCGATTGGACCTCGACCTCCTATCAAGTGATGATTGCAGGACGCATAAGTCTGTATAAATATTCGGCTTCCCCATCAAGCATTCTGTTACACATAGTGAGACCTAAGAAAACTAGAGCCACATGATTACATAGCTAAACCCTGCCATCCTTGTTTGATTACTGCGACATCCATGGTAATTAACATCCCCAGTGAGAGTGAGGCAACGGACGCTGCTGTTATCTCTAGTTTCCCCATTGATGAGGAAGAAGAAATACAGTTTCCCAAGGTACAGCAACCAGAGATTGAACCCATGGAAAGAACACGAAAACAACAAGCAGCTATAGAACCTGAAAAAGAGCCAAGGTAGCCCGATGAGACACAAATAGGAGAGGTGTCTGAAACACCACCACCACAGCAGAGAAAATGCAAGGCTACGACTGCCATGGATGCACGAGGAAAGGCACATGTTGGCGAAGGAGCACAAGATGTCATGGAAAAAGACGTGCTACCACAAAGAGAGCCAAAGGCAGAGCGACTTGATTTGAATTTCCCACATTACATTCAACCAAGGAGAATTGATGCAGAGGAGAGGGCTCTCCCAAAGAAGGCGGTGCCTACTCTGGTAGCACCATGAATTCCTATCGACGTTCCCTTGCTAAAGGATATCCTACCTGAGTTGGCTAGGTTGAAGTTCCAGGACTTTGACACTCGACAGTAGGAAGGACTACAAATAACAGATTGCATGGTCGTGGACCAGTCTGCTACAAGTGACGCCCAGGTGCTCAGGCTAATGGATTGGGCCGAGGGACTTGCCCACATAGGTCTGACAAGCATGTTGTTCATGCCTTACTTGGGCCATAGTGTACAAGTCAATATGTATGTGAACTAGTTACTGGTCTGCTTCCATAGAGGATGCCTATGGCTAGATCAACCATATCCAATCGACACTAACTTAATTTCAAGGATCATTGGCCTCCCAAACGAAGGCGATGATTCTGCCCCATAATTGGCCAAGCAAGACATTAAACCTATCAAGTGGAATAATAAACTTCAGAGATCATGTCGAGGCTTCTTGATTGGGCCCATCTAGGTCAAAAGTGTGCCTGTCACCGTAAATATCCTATCTTGTAAGATGCTCCACAACATGATACCCAATCATTGTTCGGCAGCGGTGGTGGAACTCACAGATTTATGAGCGCTAGGGGGAGTATTCGATTGGTCATAGTACCTACTAAACGAACTCATAGATGATGTGATGCAGGCCCACCACAAGGACAGTTACAAATTCCACTATTCTTGGCTGTTAATCTTGAATTCATTCATTGTGTGGGGTAACCCGTCGGACTATGTCCAGATCGATATACCACTACCTTGCCTTGGTGCAAGGTACCAGAATTTGTGGGAAGACAAGGTGGACATCAATTAGTAGAAGAATAACAACATTGAATTATTTTTACATGTAGAGGTGTTGCGTGATGTTGTCCACCAATCCCACATAATTTTCACTGTGACGATACACAAGTACGTCGCATTCATCAAGTTCCAAGCTGAAGCACATAATATAACCCTGTTTCCAACAAAGGACCAAATCAAGCAGGTGCACCATGTAGAATTCATGGTGACAAATGATGATGTGGATGCAATTATCAATCTTTGGCTGGAGGAATGGCGTGGCCCACTAGCAAAGTCGCTTCCTGAAGAGCAGAATCCAGAGGAATCGTCGCTTCACCAAGTTAATGGCAAAGAGCATGAAGGCGACGTCAACCAAGATGATCTATCACAGGAACACAATGAGGACGATGATAATATTGATGACTCGGACCATCATGCATCCGAGCACCCATAGCATGTGCAGACATGGACGTAAATCGTCAGTAAGAAGAGGGCCACTCATCCCACAAGAAGCATAAAGCTGATAGAACAATGAACATGAACACATTGACTAAAGATGATCTACAATAATTTTTCGATGTTGTTGATAAGGTCGCACAAGATAACCTTGCTAGTCTAAGGACACAGCAATTAAACATTGCTACCCAAGTCGAGGGCCATCTCAATAAGTTGATAGAGGCCATCCAGGATGTCAAAGCCACTGTGGAGACTGAGACATATGGTGTTGATCCCAATATTCCACTAGTTACACCAGCATTAGTGTCACCAATCAAAGTGGTGTTTCAGAGGCAGACACTGGAGGCAGACACAGAGACAAGTGCAGGTCTTGATTACAATAGTGCGTAGATAGACTTCTCCAAGATAGCCCTGGAGGAATTCTATAGTATTCAGCAAGCGGTCGCGTCCGAAATTCAGCCAAGGGAAAATGTTGTTGCTTATCAGGAAACAGAATAGCAGCGAAAGGCAAAGCTGTGCAAGGCCTTGTTGAAGGAGAAAGAAAATGAATTGCAGGGGCACATCACCCTTCTTGTTGAAAAAGAACATGAAATTCTAGCACATGAACAAAGTTGCATAACATTAGTGGACTCCATTAAGGAATGCCATTGCAACATTCTTGCTAGAAGAAGGACAAGAAGATGAAAACTCTCTAGCTAAAGTAACCAGGCTCACAAAGATTGCGCAGGATCTTTGGCAGCAAATGGAGGAGCTGCAAGCCAGGAATATGTTAAGAACACCCTCGCAAGTGTTTGAGGAAAGAAGAAGAGCAGGGTTTGAAGCTGTTGAGAAAATCAGAGAAGGAAAAACACTATGCGCAAAGGCCATAGATGTTGCAGCTTCCATTTGGGGAGCGTTGTTCAAAGATGAAACAACTAAGGAAAACAGGCAGAGTGCATGAGAGGTAGATGAGAAAATTAGCACTACAAAGGTGGAAATGAGGAAGCTACCTCTCTAGCATAAGGTCATAAAAGATGCAAAGATCAAGAGACTGCAGCAAGAAGTGCAGGCCCTTTGCTAACAAGAAAAGGTTAGGGAAGCTAAGGTAGAGACACATCAGTCCGTAGCCGAGCGACTCATAGACCTTATTCATCCTATGCAGCAAAAACTTCAAGGCCTAGTCCAATAAATAGAGGTGGAATCGTTGGAACATGTCCATTCCGACCGTGTTGAGCAGTTGGCTACACAAGCAGAGGAAGTAGCTAAGGTTCAACAAATGGTGAAGGCATTCTAGGACAAGGTTCATTTTTTTGTGCAACCTGAGCTGGAACCGGCAACTTAAAACTGTGCAAGGAAATAAGGTTGAGGTGCACAACAAAAAAAAGAAGAAAGGGAGGCATCCCCAATGTATCTTGCACGGAAAGACGAATTTGCACGGAAAGAATGGTGTGCTATAAACCCACCAACAAACCAGCTAAGAGATAATTAGCCAGAGGTCACAGACAATTCGTAGGCACCGATGAACCATTAAATGCATGAGGATTCAACAAATATTTGGCACTCATGACAAGACATCACCCTTGGAGGAACGCCTATCTCATCAAGTGCGGGAAACTATGTGACGGTGACCGACCATCACATCAATACTCGATCACGACTGTTAGTATGGGAGAATGATGGTAGGATTAATCATAGCAAATATGAGAGGTAGATCTGGTGCGCTAGAGGAAGGTCTTGTCCTAATGATGCACCTGAATAATCCTAGATGGCATGTTACCCGATGCTCCTCTTATAAAATAAGGGCACGCCTAGAGAAAACATCACTTGGTCGTGTTTCTTGAGCACCAGTTATAGATGGGTTGGGGTGTGGCATGGCGAGGAGCCCTGCTGGATAAAGTAGTTGCTACAACCTTTAGTGTGTGGGTTATCTCTGATGATGGGAATAAGAAAGATGTTAATATTATGCAAGTTATTTCTACCCAGCTAGAAGTCTCTAGCAAAGTCATCCTTGGCTATTTATTTTTCAATTGGTTAGGAGCCCTGACTATGACACCTGGAAGCAACCCAGTGGGGATCTGAGTTTTTGCGCCACTTCACTAAGCCTGCAGGGCTAGCGAACAAGCCCAACTTTCAGCAGTCCAGGTGAGGCCTCCATGTGGGGAAGGACCAGAGAAGTGCTACATGGCTAGATATGGCTTCTAGATCGTGATGCTGAGGTGAGATTTGTAAAAGTTGGGAATCATTCACTTCTGATCACTCCCTTGAATTTCAGGATTTTTTGGTTTTCAATATGGACAATGCTTCATTTTTCAAATTTCATATCTCTGACACATCGATCATCAGTTGGGAATTTCCTGTCCAACTCTGCAAAACAGGAACAGGAAAAGGAGGATGAAGAGGACCGACAAGAACAACAGAAAGACAAGTTGCAGCAAGCACAAGGAAAACCCCAGGAGCCTGAGAATGATAATAAGAATTGGATTGTTGTGTTAGAATGGGACACTAACAACCTTGGTGAAATTCAGAATTGGAACCCTCCATTAAGAGTCTTCAGATGATTCCAAGGAATAAATTGTAAGACTAAAGTAACTAAAGTTTTGTAATCTAAAAATTCTTCCAAGTATGGGATAAGGCCGCGGTGCAGGGAACATTTCCAAAAAAAACATAAGGAACAAAATGTGCAAGGCAGGAAGTAGGAGAAGGTGCGCAAGGAAAAAAAAAAGTTTAGCAAAGAGGCGGCTACACAGATTGTGCCTCCTCCTATGACCATTGCTTCATGGCTTGGGATGAACCACATGTGAGTGTTGGGGGCCTATTGGCCTAGTAAAGGAGCATAAGAAAGAAGTTTGCGTGCAAACAAAAGAAGGTATGTCACACACATGAAAAAAAGAAAGGAAGGTCGTGAAGGAAGCAAAGGGTTAGCATAGGAAGAATGGAGAGGAGCGCGACGAAGGAAAGGCGAGCGCATGAGCGTGCAGGTGATAATGGCCAAAAAGCGACAGTGCAGATCATGGTTATTTAAAGCAGCATAATCCTGTAGCAACACACGTACAAGGGAATATTTGTAAGTCAGGATGATATTTCCTACTGTTGAGTCGTAATCACCATACCTGTAGCCTAAGGGGTGGCTGATGGTGACAGTTAACAAACTACCTATATGCAGTCAACCTTGCGTGGTCATGTAAAATAGTATAATTAGGAGGGATTCAATGGTTAGAAGGTTGGTTGTGATTGATTTTTAGTTGGTTTTTTTTTCAGTAGTTAGAAGGTTGGTCCTGAGTTCGGTACTGGTTGATCAATGGTTTGTAATGGCTATTGTTTTGGCTATTCATTGGCGATCCATAGTGAAGGACACCATTTTGTTGTAATGTTGTAGATATTAGAGGAAGAGAAGACTCAGGAAGAGTCTGGTAGCGATAGGAGGTTGTTGAGCGTCGGATCTAGCTGCTATGTGCAAAGACTGCTAGGATTAGAAGTAGGGTAGAAGAACAAACCAGAGAGCATGCGAACTAGAATTCTGAGTCGTAAATATATATCATAAGATCAGTCTGCATCGTGAAGACTACAAGGTGCTATACCCTTTTCTCATGCCAGATGAAGAGCACCTTGGTGGTTTTTCCCATATGGGTTTCAACGTTAACTCTTGTCTTTGAATGGATTACTAATGTTGTGAATGTTTATGTGAATGGTTGTTATTTTCTTCCTGTATGGTGATGAAATATTGATTAAATACCTGATGTTGTACTATAATCAGTAGATGAATGATTAGGGAACATCATTGAAATATATGTATATATCGTCCTGTGCGTTTATGTCTTAAGTCACAACGTAAGTTGCAGACAGTTTGTTAATACGAGTCAGTTGCGTCGCACAAGTTGCGCCAGTTGTGAGGTTGGGAACAAGGATAGGACTGTGTGCACTGACATATTGTTGTGCTTAGTCATGCAAGAATGACTCCACTGTCCAGCCATCCTGTTGCCTTCATTGAGCTCCTTGACTGTGTGCCAAGGGACTATAATCCCTTGACAATCGCAGAAACATGGTTTCGGCGGTTACCCATTGAAGATATATCTCAAGTGAGACTATTCCTGCTTCACAGGTGTTGCTGATGGGGCTTACTCTGTCGGGCCGATATCTTGGGTGTTTATTTTGTTGACGAGCTGCGCAGAACCTAGGTCGCGTGAGTTAGGAAAAGTGGCCAACATATAAGGAAAATAGAGAGAAGAATAAAGAGATTGAATACAACATAAGTGATCCAATATATTTCCAAGTATTATTGATCAAATGAATTGATGATTATTACAATAGTAATACATCCTCATAAAGGAAAAATGAGTTGTTATAAGACAACTCATGCTAGCTCATAAATCGGGCTTACTAAATATGATAAACCCCCATATGTGACTAAAGCACTTTCCAACTCTGTTAAGGACCTCACAAATTAGATAAAGAATGAGTGAGTTGTCATGAGTGATGGAAAAGCATGTTAATCCTGGAATCTGGAGAGAAAATCATGGAGGATGGGTTGGCAACAAAAGATAGCAGTTTCCTAGTTGACTAGCTTCACCTTATCCACTGAAAGGAAGTAATAAAGCAGGATACAAACATAATTTGTAGGAAGACGCAGTTACTAAATATGGCAGTCAATAAAGTGGGTAGGATCTAACCAAAATCAAGAAAAAGGCACTCTTGGGGTATATATGGCAAGTCTTGACCAAGTGGTGCAAGTGGATGCAACTATCTAGGCTAGTGGATAGGAAATTAATCGGAAATAATTAAATATTGTTATCCTAAGTATGGAGTGGGTTTATAATATCCCAACAACATGTTCTTTGGAAATCAAGAGTGATTCATGTCTTAGGATCATGTGTCTCATATTAATTACACCATGTATAAGTCACAATGATTTGTTGAACATTATTAAGCCTTGTCATCATTTGCAATGGATGAGGGGTAGGGGGTTTGAAATCAACAAACAACATATTCAAATGAGATCATTGTGCTATTCATATCTTGAATGAGCTACAATATAGAAAACATGTTGATTTTACTTGGATTGTTAAGAGGAAAACAACATGTTCTAAGGTTTTTCCCTTCAAATTAAAGGCAAGTTTATATATCAAACCCTAAATTATCTTACGATATTATCTTCTAACCTATTTCAATAAGCACATGGAAAAATATTATAACAACTTACCATAGTTGCTTGGTGAGTGAGGATAATAACCTTGTGGATCCTTATTGACCACCTTTATAAACCATAGATTGAAAGTCTAAAGGTTTCATCATTTTTGAAAGATAAATTGTTGTAATTTCTCGTGTATTCAACAAAATTTTCCATGTAACAAAGAATAGGAGTTAAACCAATAAGTTAACTCAAACTAGATGGAAAGGATCTTATCAAGGAGTTCAGAACTCAACAATAATAGCTTTTAATAAAGTTAGAAAAGGTCTCATTCACATATCATCACATGTATTTGACAAAGAAACTACGTGATAGTAGTGCCATATTCAAAAAAATCAAGTGGGTTTTGATTTTATGTAAATGAGGAATAGTTGACACACTGTTTAGAAGAAAGGATACATGCCTTGGTGTGGCATCAACAACCATCTCATATTGAAATGTATCAAGTGGCTTGATTGCCTTTTCCCGATTATTGGGCATTTTTGTAGGAGTAAATAGACTACACTTCCGAATAATAATTGAAGTTAAGGATTAAGCAATAGATGACTCAAAAATATGATTTAGTATCTAAATGAGAGGAAATATGATTTAGTATCTAAATGAGAGGAAATCAAAAGGATTTCAAACTAGTCGAAGGCATTTCATTTTCCTTAGATATTTATAATAGGCTCAAGATTACTAACTTTGCCTACAATTCTTTGAGATTTCCTTGAAGGATTGATCATAAAATAAAATCACAGAAGAACAAGAGAATAGAAAAACTAGGAACTTCCTTCCCCAATGAGGTTTTTATGAATGTTAATGTTTGAAACATACATTCAAGAATCAATGGAAAAAATACTTTTATGTGCATTTCATGAAAAAAATAAGTCTGAAACCAAGGTTGCTTGAAGCCCTTAAGCCAATATTGAAGGGAATTAATTTGTTATAATTATTAATGGTACTCTTCTGCAAGACAAAAACTAGGTGTCCTTAAGTGTTCACGAAACTTTTATATGTTCCTTATATTAGTGATAAATTCTTTAAGTTAATAATAATTGTGATTAATTAGATTTTGAGTACATAAACCATGTATAACACAAAAGAAATATAAATAAACACAATGTAATTTTGAAAATTTCCCATTATACCATGATCTTCATTATACCTTTAGGAATATTATCGTTCCACAAATAACCTAATCGTTGTGCCCATGTCCCAATTCGAGGTGACTATTACCATACACGGTTCAAATGTGGTGGTTTGAGGATTTTTCTCTGTAACCTTACGAAGTAAAGGTTGGGGTTTAATTCTCTTTTTATGCTTCCAATAGAATGTTCATGGAGTCAAGAGGCATCTATAGTGCCAAATATCTCATAATGGAACATCAATTCAATTCAAATGCCAAGGCACCATAAAGAGGGATTGTATCATGGTTTAGAGGCTTTGCTGACAATGATCCATACAAAAAATGTGTAATTAGAGAATATGGATAGTGTTTCCCTATTTTCCATGTTTATGCCTCAACACCCATTTTTTTTTACATAAATCGTACTCATGGCTCTCATATGAACATAAAAGTATAGAAACCACCAATAAAAGGATCCTCGAAAATTAAAAAATGGTAATATCCCAACTGATATTCTAATGTACTTTACTACTATGTTTGTTGTTCAGACACTCAAGATGTGCTAGAAAGATGAATAAAATGTGCATGAAAAAAGTGTCATGCGAAATGGCCCTGAAAAATACCTAATCTGGAGAGATAATATCACAAAGAATTTTAGTAAGAAGATGTACACATACCACTGATAATACTACTGATAGTCCGCCAATAGATAAGATGCATGCAGGTTATGCTGGAAAGATAAGATAGTCGTGCTCCTCTCCTGAAGTTGACACTGACCTACAAGAGTGCCCTCCTTCTGATGATATTGACTTTTTCAGGGGGGAGTAGTATGTTACTGCTGAAACTTTGTAGGAGTGATGGTCTAGGCTTCCCTGAAAGGTAACAAGACACATGCAAAGTTTTTTCCTCCATTAAGGAACCTAGTGAATTGATATGACCTATATGATGACGTGTAACACACCTAAAAATTGTAAAAAGAAAAAAAGATATATGCATTACTTTTACTTTTGTTATTTTTAATATCTTTGTTTTGTTGGTTACGACAGGTTTTGTTGATGATTACGATGGCTAATTCCTTCTGGAACCTTCAGACATGTCCACACAGGTGATGTAACTTTATTTATACATGTTTTTTATTTATTTATAATTATGTTAGGATGAACTAGCCTAAGGCATGGGAGACTGTTCATTGACTTGACCCCAACCCATCAATTGCATTATATTTTCAAGGCAATGGCCTACCATACTTTATACTATGTGTGTAAAGATATTCCCCTGAGCATTAGAAGCTTAGGTTTTGTAAGAGTATGGTTCTCCATATGGTGACCTCTTGTTATTAATACAAAGTGAGGGTTTACATACTTATGGTTGGCATGTTTTTAGCCTTAATGCATTTATTTATGGTCCTTGATGTTCATGGTGTAAATTATTCTATATCATATGGTTTTAACAATGATTTATGGATTACAAAACATAAACCCAAACTATGCTTGCAACATAGTTTTAATGTTTTTAACACATAGTTATATGCTATGATTATAAATATTTCGATGACCTTGGCTTAACCTAGCGCTAAGGTGATAGTATGAATTGGTGATATTGTTATTATATAAATATATACTATGGTTATGATGGAAGGGGTATGGACCTTGCTGTAACCGCGAAGGCATTGTATGTTGGTCCTATCACCACGAATGTTTAGTGCATACAATAATGTTTATAAGATTTAACCTTGGCTTTTAGTATAGCGATGGTTATAAATATATAAGTTAGGGTTTCAATGGTGGAATATATGATTGGGTGTTCTTATCCATGTCCCATGATTCGAATGGTATGCAATGATTTTGTTTAAAATGTTATGACCATCATTTTGATATGGTACATGGTTGACTTAATGAACTGTCATGGATGCAAGTTGTTAGCGAAGCCAGTCTCTAATTTGGCATGAGGATTTGATCTCTGCCCTACACCTAGATGGTGATATCACATAGTCTCGTAGGGTTTCGTAAAATCTCATTTAACCTGTCTGTATCCCTCATTTGGTGATGTGGTTTGGTCGAAAGTTGGTTGAGGTTGAGCTCTACTCTGTATGAAACTTGCCCTAGTTTACTATGTTAATGGCATTGGCTTGCTCCATTCTTAATGTGTTAATGTAATTGTCTAAGGTAACTTATTTCAAAGGATTATTCAACCATCTACCTCTCAACATTGGAGCTTGGACAAGCCAGCCAACGTTTTCTTCCATCCGACTAGTCTGCTTCAACAGGTGAGTAAAGCCTGTTATTTTCCCTGAGTATTTTACTTGGTTTGTAATGGATAGTCTTAGTTTCTTTAATTGATATGTTGTTAGGTGAATTAAAGCTATGGAGGGATAAGGGAGCTCGGAGGAGCCAACCACTGGCCCTCGTTTCCAAATTCCAAGGTAATATTAAAACCTCTTTAAGTTTATTATTGGGTTTTACAATAAAATTACAATGTGATGTTAACTAACTGCAAATGGGAAATTCGCAGGTTTTCGGCACTAGAGAGGGAGGCGATAGTGTCACCTCCTCCTAGGCCCACATTTCCAAACACCCAGGTAACATCCTTCTCGAACTTAATACAAAAATTCCTTTTATCAGTCTTTAGACTTCGATCAAACATACATGTTAATACTCTAGTTTGTTTGTTCACAGGTGGAGCCAAATATGGGCATGGGAATTCTTGTTGTGTTTATTTGAATACGTCCCATAGGTTCTGTGATATGTTAATGGAAGTTAATATCTTTATGTGTTAAAACTAGGCTCTCAATTGTAACGATGCCAGTTTTGTGATTATGCTTTCACCATCATGATTGTAGTTATACATCAGTCAGTAAAATATTTGATTCGGTTTTCATATTATCTTGCACATGCTTGGTGGATATTTAATGAAATAAGATCTTTGATTCGTATGTTTAGTTTCATCGAAACTAGCATGAATAGAGATTTAATAGTTGTATTTTTATAAAATTTTGATTTATTTTATCATATGAATATTAAGTAAAAACCTTAAACAGATTCTATTCCCGATGTATGTCATCTTAAAAAGTGGATTATTTAGGAGTTAACTTGGTTAAGGGTTGTGTTTAGGAGTTAAGTTAATTATTTATGTGTATGTATACTCAAGATAGTATCATTACTTTTTTACGATTATATGGGTAGATCTTATTCGATTCGAATACTTTGATTAGAATCTTATGAGTTGTAATAATATTAATATTATTTAAGTTGATTCCAATGTAGATACTAAGTACTACAGACCTATATGATGAACAATAGATTATAACCTAATACTAATATTCATGTAGGAATTAGGATGATATCCTAACTGTATATACTTATAAGTTTTTATGGAACCTTACTATGGTTCAAAATGGATAAAAGTAGATACATTCTAGCATGATTAGATATCTAGTCTACATCTAAATTTAGTAAATACAGAGTAAGGAAGAATTTAGGAATAATCGACACACACAGAAAATAAACGATTAAATGTAGGAATACATGATACAATTTAGAAATTGACGATTCCAAATCCATTAGGTGCAAAATTCAAATTTTGATAGGAATTGGAATTCTAACATTCAAGCATAGCAACATTATGATAACTGATACAGACTGGGTTCTACATTAATATCCTCAAATATATAATTTAAAACACATTCTGCAATCACTTAAACATAAAAATATGAACCTGGCACCAACGCTGGGAAAACAAAAGTGGAGAAGTTGTTCCTCCCAACCAACTCCCAGACTAGCTAGGTTACTTTCTCCAGAACCCCCAATCCTGTTCCTTGAACCACAAGAGAAAAATCCTTCAATGTTTTATCTCTTGCATTCACATATTTTAATCCTCGTCCAATGATATCCCCTTGTTGCTTATGGACATACTAATATATAGTATTTTTCCTAGGACTTGGTCATTTATGACCTCTTTCTCTTTAGTACTCAACTAGGAGATGTCACTTAATTTGTGGAGATGATACCTCCCACATCATGAGTTCTCACTTAGTGGCTTCTACCACATGTATTTTCTTCTTGTGGGTCAGCAAAAAACACTCACGAGGGATTCACTTGTTGATCAATATCCTATCACGTTAGTTCATATTGTTGGTTTTTAAATTATCAAAAATTGAACCAATATATTGCAGTTATTGGGGGGGATTAGGGGTTTAAGGTGGGGCTAGGTAGGGTGGTTTATAAGTATTGAGGTATAAAAAGGGGTGGGGAGTAGGTTTTAAGTATTGGGAGGGGGTTTCCAAAAAAAGAGTTTGGGTCAATATCTCTGGAAATTAAGGGTATTCTTTAATGTCCCACGATCACACGTGCTATGTGATAGGTTCACTAAGTGAATTCCGCATGCAAATACTCTCTAACAACTATATCCACTTTTGTCCCCCTTTCAACATATTTTATTCAATAAAAGTATTTTATTACAAAATGTTTTATTCTTGATTTTTTTGTCAAAAATAATAATGAAAGTATTTTTCCACCATAATTAATAATAAATTATTAATTCATGGGGTACTACATGACATCTACCTTCTTCAACGAATATGATGTTGGATGCATCAGATATGCGAACAATGAACAGATAATCACCAAGTAGAGTGTAGAGAGTCTGCTGAGAAGGATAGTGATGACATGCAGGAAGAAAACTGAGATTTGGGGTCCCAACAAATTACTGTAAAGATTTACAGTTGTACCCCAAATGCAAAACAAAATGTGCAATAAATCTCTCTTTGTATACTAGATTGCTGAAGAAGAATGAATATGATGAATAAATGGTGATAGAACTGGATGATCTATCCTGAAGTGATTAGGGAAGATAGATTTCACTATCGAAACCCCTTGTTAGATAAAGATATTTGTATTCAACCACAACTTGCTGCTCTGGTGCCTGTTGCTGCTACTCTAGAAACCAAACTCAATAATAATAATCATAGATAATCCATTCGGTTCAGTGACCCTTCTTATATAGCTTAGCATGTACTTTTAGGATTTGCTCTTTACTTTTTGCATACATGTGATTCTAATTTCTCATTGACTTTAAGCCTAAATAAGTAAGGCTTTCTTTACCATACTCATAACTTAATACTGCATGAATTCTATGTTCTTCGCTAGGTATCAAATGTCCTCAGCCAATTTCATTTTCATGTAGTACATGCTCAACCCTATGGGAATTAAATATATTAGCAGTTGTTTTGGTGGTTAAGTAGAAGAGGACATTACAAAAACGTCAAAATTCACTTTTTTCATTCTTCAATGATGGCCAAGTCTCAATGACTCATCCATGGTTCTTAACCATTATAATGGAATCCATCCTACAAAGGTACGACTACATGTCGTTGTAGATAGCCCATGATTTTGATAAGCCTTGTCTAGCGCATAAAGGGATTTGCTTACCTTCCTTGAAGTTGTTTAAAAATTTTAGACCAAAGAAATCTTAGTGTGGTGGTTTGAGGGCATGTTCTGTAACATACCCAAATAACCTGCTAACATGCATAAACAAAAAATCTTGTGTATAAGGCATGGCCATGAATATTTCCTTTAATCATTCATTCCTATGCTTAATTGTTCCTACAATAGACCTTTCTGCAATTAAAATATTTTTAGGATTTATTCCATCTGCCTTCCGCATTCCACCGTTGCGGTATGCGAGTCCTAGAAACCTTAATATTTTATTATTTTCCTTTTCTATTTCCTCCTTGTGCATTTCGCTATGCAGATTGCAGTAGGCAAAAACTCCTAGATTCACCCCATATTTATTTTCACTTTTCTCCTTCCACTTTCCGCGACGAACTTCGAGTAGCGGAAACATAAAATATGATGGAGTCCTTTGTTCATTTTCCACTTTCCACCTTCTGCTTTCCATAATGGACCCTAGGTAGTGAAAAAACCAAATTGCCTTATGGTCAATTGTTCACCTTCCACATTCCGTCTTCCGCCTTCCGCATTTTGAGGGAGGACTCCAGGTAGCGAAAAACCCAAAATATATTACCTTTATTTTTTGTTGCCAATTTCTGCTTTCCACCTTCTGCATTCTCTGGGAGGAGTCCGGGATGCGAAAAACCAACATGTTTACCTTGTTTCTTTTCTATTTTTTGATTTTCACCTCCTGCCTCCCACGACGGGCTCACGGGTGCGGAAATCCAATTTTTACCTTATTTCAACTTCTCTTTCCACCTCTCGCCTTCCACATTCCGCAGGCGAATTCTAGGGTGCGAACATGCTTAAGTCAGATGCATTATGACTTTGTAACCATGCTTCTAGCCTCCATGAACTTAAGCAAAATTCATGGGAAACCAAAATCCATATGTAGATGTAAAATGTAGGAGAGAATAACGTCAGTAAACTCTACTTGAATATTTACACTATTCTACTGTGTGTTTCCTTAAGGGGACTGTATCAACATACAAATTATGGTTGATCAAACGTAGTAGGTACATTACATTTTCAGTTATCTATGCGTCCAATGCAGTCATAGCCACTCTAAATAGAGCAAGGTATCACACCCTTAGTTCACTACATAACAAACGCAACATAGTCATATGAGCATACACCAGGTCATGAGCAATGCTTTCATCAACAAACTTAAAGCTTCCTTTATCATCTCTACCACATTGAAACATACATTCACACGCACATAGACATGGCTTGAGTTCATCAATCACAAGGGTTCACACAACATACATGTAACTCTATATAAACAATAGTACACCATCTGAGTTTCCATCTTACCAAATGCAAGGCACAATCATGAAAAATAGTGTATGAGTACACCCATTCATAAGCATCATTCCCATCAATAACTCCAAAGCTTCTCTTGTCATTCTATTGATAATGAAACACATGTTTACACATATATAACATACCTTGAGATCGATAGTTTTCATAGACAAAACCCAATAATGGAACCTATTGGTAAGTCGAGCTGCAATGAAAGGGGGACAACCATGTTCCACCCAACTATAGATTAGGCACATATATGCTCTATCCTCAATCACCCCTGAGCTCACTATGCATGTTAAGAGTAGAGACAGCTAACTTCAGTTCAGTTTCCAAGCATAAATCACTTTCCTAACACTTCTCAGAGTGCTCACATTGCAAGTATTTCTCTCAACTCTTACCTAAGACTTCACAGAGTGCTCACACAGCAAGAGTTCATTCATTCCCAACACACTCAGGAAAGTCCTACCTCCTCGCATATGCTCCTTTATAGTTTGGTTGCCTAGGTCTTACTTCTGCAGCTGCAGTCCATTCCCCAAGGAATCCGCGTCAACCACTGCATCCCCTAATTCTCGAGGGTCTATCCGATCTCATTCCACAGGTCTGGTCCATTCACCATAGAATCCCCGTCAGCCACTGCACCCTACTTTCTCCAAGGTCTGTCTGGAGCCTAATATACTTTCCTAAGATTTATTGCTCTACGTCTCCCACCCTTACACGCATAGTCTTCTCTTTTAACATGGCTTGTCCCTTTCATTCATATTTTCATTAAAGGAAAAATGTAGTTGTTACAACTGTCCTCCATGGACCGTTTAGGTAGACACCACAGACAGCCAAACTCATCAAAACATCCAGTCTAGAACTTATCATCATAGATGATGTTTTCAGAATGTACAGTCTAGAATATAACATTGCAATTAAATGTTTATGAATCGGGGGATATTACATGTTCATGTAGATGTATTTTAATGAAGCATGTTTAATTGTATTTTATATTTTTTGGTATTTGATTATTATAATTTCCATTACACATTAGAATGGAAAAGATAAGAGTAAAATTGCATATTACTTCATAATCCATATTGGAGCTAAATATGAAGCAAACCCTACCACATTACAATAAGGTGATTAATATTACACCAACATAGATCCATTTTAAACTCAACTATCAACAAGGAGAGGGATCTAATTTTCTAATTTATTGAGGCTTGATTTTACCCCCTCAATAAATTTTATCCCTCTAGGTGGGCTAATTTTTTTTATGAGATAACATATATTTTTTTAATAACTTTTTTTTCTAATTTTTTATTTTATAAGCCGACATGAATTTTTTAAATTGCATTTTATTTTTGGTACAGAATCTAAGCAAATTGATAACATTTTCCACATGTTGGGCTATGTAGGGCTATAAACCACCTCACTACTCTCGGTGTTATTACCTTAGATCACATTAATTAAATTAATTAAGCTTAATCATTTTTATAAATAATCTCAAACAGTAAAAACCCCTTAAATTCACCTCTATTTTAACACTTACTTGCATTGAGTCTATTTTTGGTACACAACTAAGCTAAGTGATAACATCTAGCCTCATATTGGGCTATAAACCACCTCACCACTCTTACCTTAGACAACATTAATTAACATTAATTATTCTTACAAATAATCTCAAGATTAAAAAACTCTTAACTTCATCTCTACTCTAACAACTTAATTGCATTAAGTCCCCACTTTCCCTCCCAAAGGTTATCAATAATAAAAGGGAAAGTCTCATTGAAACCCCTAACCTCACTTTTTCTACCCCACAAAATCAATAACAAAAACATAAAATCCCATTGAATATGTTTTTCTATGTGAAATTCCACTGAAAACCCTTGTTTTAAGTGGTAACCATTAAGCGAAAAAATTCCATTGATTATTTATAGACGAGACCAATATTTATGTAATGCACTAAACAATAATAACTTTCGGAGTGTCTGTCCTCTAGTTCTTCTAATTGTCTAGGAACTTTACTGTGCAAATTGTTGGGTTTGTTGCAGCACAAAATAAAATTAGTTTAATTAGTTCTTTCAACTGTCTGAGAATTTTGCTATGGAATTTGTTGGGTTTATTGCAGAACAAAATAAAAGTAGTGGTTTTTTGGCAGGGTCTTTTGTAGCTACCTCCACAGTAAATCAATTTACTTCCAATAAAGAGGTATTTACGTTTCTGTTTAATTCAATACATTATTTTTTTTTTCCATTTTCTAGAGATTTCAAATCCTATTTCTTTCTACATTATTCGACCCCTTTTTCATTTTGTTGGTTTTGTTATTGCAAAAGTTTGGAATTTATAGCCATTATGGGTTCTCTGTGTCTAATGTCAAATTATGCAAACTACTGGTTCCTTAGGTAGATAGGTCTCGTAGGTGAACAAGATGATAGGAAATAACAAGAAGGGAAGGACGAAGAGATCTGAGCAAGAAAAGGATAAAGTTGTACATGTATCCTCATTCCCCATAGAAGATGATAAAGTATCAAACTTGCGGTTATTCAATGACAATCTTGTTAAACTAATCGATGGATTAAGAAAAAAAAAATATGTTTTGACAACAAATCTCACTGAAATGCAATCCGAAATTGAAGCTACAAGGAGAAATACTGAAGAATGGAACGAGGCTGAAAAAGAATTCAGAAAAGAACTTTGAAGGAAGGATGATGAATACCAAGCTGCAATTTATCAAGCAGGCAATTCCCCAAAATATATTACCTTTATTTTTTGTTCCCAATTTCCGCTTTCTGCCTTCTACATTCCGTGGGCGGAGTCCAAGATGTGAAAAACCAACATGTTTACCTTATTTCTTTTCTATTTTTTTATTTTTGCCTCCTGCCTCCCACAACAGGCTCAAGGGTGTGGAAATCCACTTTTTACCTTATTTCAACTTCTCATTCCACCTCTCACCTTTCACATTCCACACGTGAATTCCAGGGTGCAGACATGCTTAAGTCGGATGCATTATGAAACTGTAACCATGCTTCTAGCCTCTAGGAACTTATGCAAAATGCATGGGAAACCAAAATGCATATGTAGATGTAAAATGCAGGAGAGTATAACAACAATAAACTCTACTTTAATATTTACACTATTCTATTATGTGTTTCCTTAAGGGGACTGTATCAACATACAAATTATGGTTGATCAAACATAGTAGGTACATTAGATTTTCACGTCCAATGTAGTCATAGCCACTCTTAACAGAGCAAGGTATCACACCCTTAGTGCACTACATAACCAATGCAACATAGTCATTTGAGCATACACTAGGTCATGAGGAATTCTTTCATCAACAAACTTGAAGCTTCCTTTATAATCTCTACAACATTGAAACATACATTCACATGCACACAGACATGGCTTGAGTTCATCAATCAAAGGGGTTCACACAACATACATGTAACTCTATATAAACAATAGTACACCATCTGAGTTACCATCTTACCAAATGCAAGGCACAATCATGAAAAACAATGTATGAGTACACCCATTCATAAGCATCATTCCCATTAATAAATCCAAAGCTTCTATTGTCATTCTATTGATAATGAAACACATGTTTACACATCTACAACATACCTTGAAATCGATAGTTTTCATAAACAAAACCCAGTAATGGAACCTATTGGTAAGTCGAGCAGCAATGAAAGGGGGACAACCACGTTCCACCCAACTATAGATTAGGCACATATATGCTCTGTCCTCAATCACCCCCGAGCTCACTATGCGTGCTAAGAGGAGAGACAAGTAACCTGAGTTCAGTTTACAAATAGAAATCACTTTCCTAACACTTCTCAGAGTGCTCACGCAACAAGTATTTCTCTCAACTCTTGCCTAACACTTCACAGAGTGCTCATATAGCAAGAGTTCATTCATTCCGAGCATACTCAGCAATGTCATGTCTGATCGCATATGCTCCTTTATAGTTTGGTTGCTTCTGCAGCTGCGGTCCTTTCCCCAAGGAATTTTCGTCAACCACTACATCCCGTGATTCTCCAGGGTCTATCCAATCTCATTCCACAGTTCCGGTCCATTCACCATAGAATCCCTATTAGCCACTACGCCTTGCTTTCTTGAGGGTCTATCTGGAGCCTAATGTACTTTCCTGAGATTTATTGCTCCATGTCTACCACCCTTACATGCGTAGTCTTCTCTTATAACGTGGCTTGTCCCTTTCATTCATATTTTCATTAAAAGAAAAATGTAGTTGTTACAACTGTCCTCCATGGACTGTTTGGGGAGACACCACAACGAGCCAAACTCATCAAAACATACAGTCTAGAACTTATCATCATAGATGATGTTTTCAGAACCTACACTCTAGAATATAACATTGCAATTAAATGTTTATGAATCGGGGGATATTACATGTTCATGTAGATGTATTTTAATGAAGCATGTTTAATTGTATTTTATATTTTTTGGTATTTGATTATTATATTTTCCATTACACATTAGAATGGAAAAGCTAAGAGTAAAATTGCATATTACTTCATAATCCATATTGGAGCTAAATATGAAGCAAGCCCTACCACATTACAATAAGGTGATTAATATCACACCAACATAGATCCATTTTAAACTCAATTATCAACAAGGAGAGGGATCTAATTTTCTAATTTATTGAGGCTTGATTTTTTATTTTTTACACCTCCAAAAATTTACCCCCTCAATAAATTTTATCCCTCTAGGTGGGCTAGTTGTTTTATGAGATAACATATATATTTTTAATAACTTTTTTTTTCTAATTTTTTATTTTATAAGCTCACATGAATTTTTTAAATTGCATTTTATTTTTGGTACAGAATCTAAGCAAATTGATAACATTTTCTGCATGTTGGGATATGTAGGGCTATAAACCACCTCACTACTCTCGGTGTTATTACCTTAGATCACATTAATTAAATTAATTAAGCTTAATCATTTTTAAAAATAATCTCAAATAGTAAAAACCCCTTAAATTCACCTCTACTTTAACACTTACTTCCATTGAGTCTGTTTTTGGTACACAAGTTAAGCTAAGTGATAACATCTAGCCTCATATTGGGCTATAAACCACCTCACCACTCTTACCTTAGACAACATTAATTAACATTAATTATTCTTACAAATAATCTCAAGATTAAATAACTCTTAAATTCATATCTACTCTAACAACTTAATTGCATTGAGTCCCCACTTTCCCTCCCAAAGAATATCAATAATAAAAGGAAAAGTCTCATTTAAACCCCTAACCTCACTTTTTCTACCCAACAAGATGAATAACAAAAACCTGAAATCCCATTGAATATGTTTTTCTATGTGAAATTCCATTGAAAACCCTTGTTTTAAGTGGTAACCACTAAGCTAAAAAATTCCATTGATTATTTATAGACGAGACCAATATTTATGTAATGCACTAAACAATAACAACTTTCGGAGTGTCTGTCCTCTAGTTCTTCTAATTGTCTACGAACTTTGCTTTGGAGTTTGTTGGGTTTGTTGCAGCACAGAATAAAATTAGTTTAATTAGTTCTTTCAACTGTCTGAGAATTTCGCTGTGGAATTTGTTGGGTTTATTGCAGAACATAATAAAAGAAGTGGTTTTTTGGCAGGGTCTGTTGTAGCTGCCTGCACAGTAAATCCATTTACTTCCAAGAAAGAGGTATTTACGTTTCTGTTTAATTCAATACATTATTTTTTTTTCCATTTTCCAGAGATTTCAAATCCTATTTCTTTCTACATTATTCGACCCCTTTTTCATTTTGTTGGTTTTGTTATTGCAAAAGTTTGGAATTTATAGCCGTTATGGGTTCTCTGTGTCTAATGTCAAATTATGCAAACTGCTGGTTCATTAGGTAGATAGGTCTCGTAGGTGAACAAGATGACAGGCAATAAGAAGAAGGGCAGGCCGAAGAGATCTGAGCAAGAAAAGGCTAAAGTCGTACATTTACCCTCATTCCCCTTTAGAAGATGATAAAGTATCAAACTTGCGGTTACTCAATGACAATCTTGTTAAACTAATCGATGGCTTAAGAAAAGAAAAAGATGTTTTGACAACAAATCTCACTGAAATGCAATCCGAAATTGAAGCTGCAAGGAGAAAGACTGAAGAATGGGACGAGGCTGAAAAAGAATTTAGAAAAGAACTTCTAAGGAAGGATGACGAATACCAAGCTGCGATTTCTCAAGCAGTCAAGAAAATAATGAAAGCCGAGGAAATATTCAACACCAAAATTTCTGCGAAAGAAGATGAGTGTAAAGCACTGACTCTTGATAAAAAGAATTTGGAGGTTACTGTTT
>LPNX010279412.1:70687-114161 GCA_001517045.1 Pseudotsuga menziesii
AGCAGGATTGCAGAGTTAGAAACAAACCTCGAGTTGACGGTTAGTGAGAAAAGGTCACTGAGCGAAACAAATAGAGAAATAAGTACTGAAGCTCAGTCTTTGAAGGCCCATTTGAATGAGTACAGTGAAAAACTCGGTAGGGTGGAAGATGAAAAGCAAGCGTTGGAAGCTGTGTCTGGAAGCTTAGCAGAGGGGTTGGAGGATTTAATTGAACAAAACGCAACGATGGAAAAAGAGCATGCAAGGAAATATCGAGAATATCAAGCTGCGATTTCTCATGCAGGTGAGCAATTGCTGGAAGTTGAGAAAAGATTCAATAGCGAAATTTCTGCGAAAGAAGATGAGTGTAAAGCATTGAAGCTTGATATAAAGAGTCTGGAGGCTACTGTTTTGCTGTTGAAAAATAAAATTGAAGCGAGATCTGCAGAATTAGAGGCGAGCAGTAAAGGTCGAAAATTGGAAAAGGATATTCTCTTATCACAGATTGTAGCAGCGAAAAGGGAGACTGTAGAAATCACTAGTAGGGAAATGGCACAGGAATCTCTTAATGCTGAGAAGGGGAACCTGTTGAGCAGGCTTGCAGAGCTACAGACAAACCTCGTGTTGATGGCTAACCAGAAAGAGTCACTCAGCCAGACAAACAGAGAGCTAAAGAATGAAGGGGAGTATTTGAAGGCCCATTTGAATGAGTACAGTGAAAACCTTTTTAGGATGGAAGATGAAAAGCAAGCGTTGGAAGCTGTGTCTGTAAGCATAGAAGAGAGGTTGGAGGATTTAATTGAACAAAATGCAACTATGGAAAAAGAGCATGAAAGGAAGTATGGAGAATACCAAGCTGCGATTTCTCAAGCAAAAGAACAATTGTTGGAAGCTGAGGAAAGATTCAAATCCCAAATTTTTGCGAAAGAAGACGAGTGTAAAGCTGTGAACCTTTATAAAAAGAAAATGGAGGCTACTGTTTTGAAGTTGACAAATCAAATTGAAGCGAGATCTGCTGAATTAGAGGCAAACAATAAAGGTTGGAAATTAGAAAAGGATATTCTTTTATCACAGATTGGAGCTGCCAAAAAGGAGACTGTCGAGATCACTAGAAGTAGCCATATGACACAAGAAGTTTCTAATACTGAAAAGAAGAACCTGTTGAGCAGGCTTGCAGAGCTACAGACAAACCTCGAGTTGATGGCTAACGAGAAAGGGTCACTCAGCCTGACAAATAGAGAGCTAAAGACTGAAGGGGAGTCTTTGAAGGCCCAGTTGAATGAGTACAGTGAAAAACTAGTTAGCCTGGAAGATGAAAAGCAGGCGTTGGAAGCTGTGTCTGTAAGCAAGGAAGAGAGGTTGGAGGCATTACTTAAACAAAAAGCAACGATAGAAAAAAAATTAATAGACTTCAAAAGCAGGTGGATGAAAAGGTAAAGCAACATTCTCATGTAATTCAGCAGTACAAGGTAGAAGGAAATTCGTTGAAACAACACAATGAAATGTTAGCAAAAGAGGTTCGTAATATCAGGTGTCTGCTTGAAATAAGGGATAAAACTATTCAAGAAAGGATAAGTGAAAATGAAAAACTTAGCAACCAGGTGGAGGAGTTGAGTAATACAATTGTAGAGTTGCATGAAGCAAATGCCAACTTAGGTGGAGGAGTTGAGTAATACAATTGTAGAGTTGCATGAAGCAAATGCCAACTTAGTGCAAGAAAAGGACAATCTGAAGAGGAAATTTGAATTACTTCAGGCAGAGTCTGTCAACAAATATAAAGTGATGGAAGAGAAATACTCTGAGTTCTTGAAGGAAAAAGAAGAACAAGAAAAGACAATTAAGTCACTGCGGGGAGAGATTAATTCTCTTATGGATGAGAAAAGTCGGCTTTCTCGAGATCTCAACGAAGCAAACAAAAAACATGAAGATTTTTCAGAAAAACGTGTACAGAGTCAGCATCCAACAATACCACATGAGAAAAGGACTTTCTTGGTTGATACTGTAAAGCATCCAACCATACCACATGAGAAAAGGACTTTCTTAGTTGATACTGTAAACCAGATGGATGTGCATAAAAATAAAAAACCATCCGCTGTGAATGAAAGGCAAGGTACGCAGGAAAAGAGAAACCCCAATAGTCGGAACCAAAGCAAAGCGCTACAGAAACCGCAACGGAAGGGCAAGTGAGAAGCATATCCTCAATAACAGGACTCAATTTCTTTCTGCCTTTTTTTTCATAACTTTTCATCTTTCCATGTTGCGTGAGCCATTTAGGTGTGAATCTGCAAAATCAATCAACCGACAATTTGTAACGAAAAAATTAATAAGGTTTCTATAAGTAGCACAAGGTCACAACAATGTGGCATGCATGCATCTAGATCCACTTATTCTGTACAATATCAAAATATTGTCGTCACTGGAGTCACGACAATAGTAAACAAAAGTCAAACCCTAACGTTGTTCATAGATAGAAAAGTTTAAACTAATTGGCTTGTTCTTAATAGTAAACAAATGTCAAACCCTAACGTTGTTTATAGATAGAAAAGTTAAAACTAATTGGCCGATAGGTGTATTCCATGAAAATTGTAGGGTGAAAGCGATAGTGGTTTCTTAATCCTTAATTAAGGATGGGCCGCGGGGATGCACGTCTTTGGCATATACCTCCAATCAAATTTTACGAGAACATGCATTGAATGGATAAATTTTGTTTTGGGTAGATAGCCAACCAAAAAGTCTATTGCTAATCCTTTGGTTTTTTCCTATTAATCGTACATACCACCATGTATGGAGATGATGTTAATACTCAATTTTTGTCTAGCATTATTGTTTCCGTTAGGAATCAATTCCTCCTCTCGGCCCTTGTCAATTTTTCCCTATCGAGACTGTTTGTATTCGTTCCCCCGCAACCAATTGATTACAGGGATGGGATAGGTTGATATTGTTGAAATCAAAGTAACGGAGCAAACAAATCCCCCAAACTTATCACTGATAGCGCGTGCATTCAATATTATAAATGATGTGCCTCACTCTCATGTAGGTAGGTTTTACTCGCAAATTTGAATAAATATATACAAAGTACTAATCACTTTCTTTGTGGTGGATAGTTTCATGCAGGTTTTAGGGTGAATAACAATCTATATGGACCTATTAAATTAACAGAATGGTAGATCAATGGAGTTGGTTGATTAACGAAGAGCTAGATAAATACTTACATCGATCAACATTTATAATCATTTATGGTTTTTTTATGAACTGATTCATTTTTGCAAATACTATTGTTTCCATTCATCTCGACATGTACACATGTATAGGGTGGTGTCATAACTATTCTTGGCTTCTTCCACACCATCAATCTTGCAGGATCAATATCAGGTGTCAATCTTTCCTTCCCTCGCCGTGGGATCCAGAGATCCATGAAACGACTATTTGGTCCTTCATTTTTTTGCTCTTCAAATTCTCACTTTCGCCTTCCACAAGCGGATTCCAGAAGTTTGGAAAATACATCTCAACTTCAACTTAGCTTCATTTTGATTCTTAAACCAGACTTCTGGTCTTCATGAACTTAAGAAAAAACAGTGGAAAACCCAAGCATATTCAGATGCAAAATACATAAACATTTAACCATCATACACCCTACTAGAAATCTGTGACAATCTTTTAACACATTGAGCTCATTCATAAGTAAATAAGAGATTGCCACACCATTGATTCTTGCAGGGAAAAGTAGCCAATGTAACAAACTCATTCATAAGTATAAGTATTATTCATGGACTTCACCAATCTTGGGATGGTTCAACCCAGCGCAGAACTCGAGCCTCCACTGGGAAAAAATACATTAGATGAGTCAACTAGGGAAAATATGCAATAAGAAAGAAAATCATTCAGAAAATGTTAAGACATCAAGGGCAGCCTAAACCAATCATAGTCAATCAATCAGAGTCCGAGTCTTCAGTTCCATGACTCCATCAAACCTACAAGTTATATGGGATTGAAAGACCAAGTGGGTGCATTCTAAGTAGTCATAACCATCCCCAACAGAACAAGAGTGCTTCTCCTAGGAAAATGACAAAACCCAATGCAGGGCATCAACATTGTAGGTGTACCATACTAGTAATACACTGCATAACGTAGGCCATCTAGAGTATAAGAATACACACGTGTTCACCTAGACGATACTTTCATAAACAAATCTATAATCATGCTTGCTAGCTAACTTTAAACTTCCTGGGTTTGCAACGATAAGCTTCGAGTTGCAAAGAGAATTGACCCTTGCAACGATAAGCTTCGAGTTGCAAAGAGAATTGACCCTTACAGTGGTCAATTCTACGAATATTACAGGAGGGTTAAAGGATGTGTAGCTTCAATAGATCCAAGGTGAATATCGACATATATACAGCTCAGAACAATTTTGTTGCATGAAGCTAACGTCTGAGATAAGCACGGAGAAACAGAGATGATCGTGGATAAAACCCCTTCATGATCAACGACAGGGATAGATCTTGGAGAATATCAATGGTCATGAGCCATTTCATAGGGATAACTAGCATGAACAAGGCAAATCTTGTGGTGCACAATAAGAAACTTGCGCAAATGACGTGTCCCCTCCTTATTGGATATCGCACCGAGAGATGGAAGGTGTGAAAGCCACTTTTTGGGGAGAAATGGTTTAAAGGGCTGCATACTTCAACAGTCATGATCTAGGAGAAGGAAGATACATGGATGTAAGCCATTTCATGGATTAAACAAATCTTTGTGTGCACGCAATTTCAATGTAATCTAGTTTAACTCAAACCTGAAGTCTGCTCTTCGTTGAGCATTAGAGAGGCCATAGGTTGGGATGGCTAAACTTAGTGGTTCGGCTAAGATTGTATCATGCTATCTAAGATTGTATACAACTAAAAACATGTATCATGCTATCTAAGATTGTATACAACTAGTCTAGCTTCACAATCCTAGTACGTTCGTAAGCATACATTTCATAGGTTAATAAGATCTAGGAAACACTTACGTGAACACACCCACCGGTTTAGTATCAATACTTTCATCATCATTCTAAGGCATTTTCTTATCATTCAGCAACATTGAAACATATAGAATACATCTACGGACATGCCTAAGCTCCTTAATTAGAGAAAAAAAACAGTATGCAAATTACATAGTACATAACAACAATTCCCCACTTGGGTTGCCATTTTAACAAATGCAAGGCACAATCATTCTAACCTTGTACCAATTCATAAGAGTTATTAAATCTAATTTGTTATTTCCTCATTGCATTGACATTAACACGCATATTTAATATAAACTAACATACCCGCATCTCAATGAGTTTGCAGAAACAATATTCAGTAATGAAACATGTTTACCACACGAGCCGCAATGATGGGGAAATAGCCACATTCCACCCAACCATAGATTAGGCACATATTTCTCTATTCTCAATCACCCCCAAGCTAAACTATGAATCCCAAGAGTGGTGACAGTCAAATGCAGTCCAGTTCTCCAAGGAGAAATCACTTCCTCACACAGAGTGTTCAAACAGCAAGAAATCCTTCTTCAGGCATACTTCCCCCCCTCAGTGTCTGCCTCTATCCTATGCTTCCGTCTTTATAGTTTTTTTTTGGTCTAGGTCTTTTTGTAGCTAATGACCAATTCCTGTAGGAATTTTCGTTTGTCTTACATCCTTGATTTCCCCAGGCTGGTTCTAGCAACATACTAGCATTCCCACGCCTGGTGTAACCTCCCTGAGATTGACCCTTCATGTCCGCCACTCTTGCATGCATAGTTTCCTCATTCAACATGGTTGTCCCTATCGTTCATATTTTTATTACAAGCATAACGTGTCAGTTACAACTGTCCTCCAAGGACCAATTGGCATATTCCACGTCTTCTAGTCACATTCAAAAAATAAAATAGTTTTTTCAAAATTATTACAAATGAAGTTCAATACTTGGGGCTATTACATCCTTTTCCCCTTAATGTAACACTGTCCACAGTGTATTCAGTCATCTTCCATAGCTTCTGGAAACAGTGTCTCATTCCTAAGTACTACTTTCTCTTCCTGTCCAATATTGTGCACACACTTCTTATATTAGCATGTCCTTGCTTACTTGACTTGTTCATTCTATATTTCCACATGTTTCATCTTGGTCTCAAATTTTACAGCCTTTCATGTAAAATTTCACATCATGGTTAGAAATTTTACCTTCCTTAGTACTCCAAGAAATTTTACCTTTTCGAGAAGTATCTTTGTAGTGTTAGTAGCTCCATAAATTGACTCTACAAAAGTAAACGAGCAATTTTCTTAACTTATTCTATTATTACAATCATAATTTCCTCAGGTTTCCTTTGTGTTGATGTCAAACCTGTGATGAAATTCGAGGACATTACCTCCATTTTCTATACAAGGAAGGGCATAGTTTGTAATAAACCTCCTGGATGATGATGCTCAACCTTCACCTACTGACATACCAGTACTTAGATAAAAACTCGCCTAAGTATACCCTTCATCTAGGAAAAATATTTGTCTCTTGAGGGTTGTTATCATCTTGTGGGAAACCAAGGTGTTCTGCATAAAGAGACTGGTGCATCTCCTTTGAAAATAACAATTTTAACTCAACAACAACATGCATATATAATCACATAAAATCAGCAGGAAGATGCTGAACAACTAAATACTTATTGGCATTTTCAGTTCAATAGTCATCCTTTTCCCCCAAGAACATGTTTTCCTCATCTCATGTGCATGACATACAAGCATGCAGTTCACGTGAGAGGTCATCATAAGGAAATTTCCATCATAAATTTTTCAGATTCTACCTCATACATCAATTAAATTTCCCAAACATAAGGTCCTTGTCCTTTGTTTGTCTCCTACAAACCAAAATACCTAGTTTTCTCCAGTCTCTTACCTGACATGTTTCCTACATCAAACAGTGAATATCATGGATAATCAAAATTAATGATGAATTTACAATTATGTCTCCTACATAAATTAGGTTTCGAAATCATGAGGCTGCCCTCATATTTGTCTAGCTCTCGAAAGTGGAATCTCTTACCCTTATTACTTCACTTGCTGCCCAAAACCTAGACATTCACGCATAATATGCCATCTTATTACTATTCTTAGTATATCAAAATTTCATCACTAAAATTTACATATATTTTTTGTTCATAAATTAGATTTCACCGTTATGAGATCCTTCTCACATGGTAGATTCTGTCTTTCTTTTATGGGACATACCCATACTACCTGCAATCTAAAATTTCCAATCTTCCAAGCAATTGTGAGCATCCCTGCATACCATCCTTTCATCGCAGGAATTGCAATAATCCTCAGAGTTGCACACTCATTACTATACAAATATTGTCATGTATTATCACCTTAACAAGACTCATGATTTCACAATCATTTTCCATACAATTATGTACTTTCAACAGAGCATTCAATCAAACATGGCTACTTTTTCCATGCAATCTTTTCCTTGTATTCATAGCAGTTCAGGAATGATTTCCTAATGGACATTAAGTCTATCATTTTAGCTATTAAATAAATTGCAATGAAGTAGTTACATCGCAATCATGCATTCACACAAAGCATCTTGTATGCACCCATACATACCTTGTCTTCAAAACTCCAAGTGCTTCTTGGATGAATCCTTTCTTCAGAAGTTCTGCCACGAGTATATATACCTGAGGGTCATGTCCTCACGAAACTTTATGATTTCATATGCATGCCTCCTCAAACTGTATATATATATTACTCGACCAGTATCACAAAACCTAACACCTTTGTGGGTGCTCCATGGAAATTATGTTCCAGAGCCTAAAAAACTCTTTTGGGTGTGCATAGGCAGCTCTAGCTTACCAAAATCAGGCACTTCCTTTCTGGACACCATAATATCTAGGGGTTATTCTCTTCACAGAACCCCCACTCCCGTGATAGTCCCCTTACACGGCGTGAACGTGTGTGAAAAGAATTCTAATCAGATGTCTTACATGTGGGCGTCTGTGGCGATGCATATTGGTGCCTATCTGGTCAGGGGAAATCTATCTACCCCAAGTACATCCTTCTAGGAAGCTATGTACCCCAAGTACATCCTTCCTCCTTATACCATTTCTCAATTTTACACGCAGAAATAATCTTGTCGTATCATTGCCATTACCAGGTCTGGTACCTGCAACTATACCACTAGTAATCATTCACAATCTTTAAATCATGGATTGTATAGCATCAATGTTTCCATCTATCACAGATATATTGGTTTCATAACTCGAAATTTCCATACTTACATAGCATGCTCTTGTCATTATCAATTATCTACTCTGGTCCATCATAAATGTAATGGATTAGATTGATAACAACATCTTTCTATTATTTCATAGTATAAAACAAATCATATTGGTTTTAGATGTTACCTAATTGGATTAGTCTCTTACCAGGGGTTACCCAACCTTCTCCAACCTAATTATCATAGATTTGTTGTCCTAGACTTTCTTCAAAAGGCTATTGTTCATTTGCACAGTATCACCAACATTCCAACCATGCTTATATTCCCTTGGTCCTGCAATTATTTCCATCAACCACAATATCATAGACAATATTAATTATCAGTCGTGGTTTTAGTGCACAAGTAAATCTTCACTAATTTTTCCATTATGCACTATTGCATGTATGCAAAACATTTTCACTAGCACTATGCCCTATCTATTAATATGCCTACTAGTGCATATGCATCTGACTTATCACTTTTCTTGCATTCCTATGCCACATTTTTATGTACATGGAATTCCTAAAATATAGATATATTGGCAAGAAAAGAAGTTGACTTATTGTACCAAGAAGCTCCCCTTTATCACAAGACAGTTGGTCTAATTTCATGGCTTCTATGGAAAGGCATATGTAGCATAACAACTCTTGGTCTTCTGTAATTATATGGAAGCACCCCCTTTGGGGCACCCTGCAAGTCCAACGCTAAACCTTCCTTTAGGATTTAGCTTGGTCTTTAATTAGCAACCTGCAAATTTGGCTCCTTGGCCAAATATTTCCCTCGTGCTCGTTGAGGGGGTAGTCCAGATATCTCTTCTGGAAACAAATTCATAACATTACTTAAGACTAGGTAGTCTTTTACTCGTGTTTGACCTTCTTTAAGGTGCAGGTCCATGACTCATGCTGCATACAGCTTGCAGCCTTTTTCATGCCTTTCTTTAACTGCAAGGTAGATATCTTCCTTTACGAACATGCCTGCTAAAAACCCTTTACCTTCCTAATAATTTTATCCTTAGATACATAACTAAAAGGTTTTTATCAAAACAATCCATTATTACTTTATGCTTTGCTAATCAACCCATGTCCACAATCATATTATACATACAATTGCATGTATACTAAGGTTAATATCAGCAACATATGCATGAATCAAAATCTATCAATATTATATTTCATGATTCACAAGTATTCTAGGATTCTTATTCATTCTATTCACTAATAGGTAAGCATATTCACTTCACAGGAACGAATTTACTTACAGTGCATATTTACTTCACAGTGAGCACCTTCTGTTTTCTTTTGGATTTCCAAGTAAACACACCAACTGTTAATAGTACTCTAAGTGCTCGACTGAGCTATCAAACCCCAAGATAATAAGATGCAAAACAATCAAAATATACCTTATGGTCTTGTACTTTATCTTCACAATCCTCATATAAGATCAGTTGTCTAACTCTACTGGATGATAGCACTAGCGAGTGCTTCGTATGCTTACCTTGGTAGGTTGGCATGGCCTCATCATCCTTATGGTGCTGCATCTTAAGGTGGCTCCTGGATCCCTTAATATAGCAGTGGTGGGATTGGAATTAATACCTTATCTTCCATATTGTCCCCATCATTGCATTTCAACAAGGTATTAAATATAATCCAAGATTCCCTTAGTAATATACTTTTAACAGGGCCCCAAGGATGCACTTTTCTTTAACAAGACTAGATGGCTTTCCTAATAAAGGTGTTAGTAAAACATTCTACATATTCTGTATCTGGTAATTATACCTACAACTCATCTTCAATTAGGCTACCTGTGTCATGCTTAACTAGTTACATGATTAGTACTTAATTTTCAACAACGATATAAAATTACCCCTTAGTTATTGCTAGTGTCCCTTCAATACTGCCACCAGATATCCTTCTAGAGGGGGTCACAAGGGAAACTATCTTCACAGATCACCTGAAATAATGCATCATACACAGCTAAGTTACATGCAATAATCCTCATCTAACTGAGACTCAAAAAGGGTTCTATTGAACATATCTCTTTTCACCTCATCACAAATCATAATTCTTCTAAAAAATCATTCAAGAATCCCCTCATTCATTAATTAAAAGCACTGATATGGAAACCCACATGCATACCTGATATAATCCATAATACCTTAACCTATTTCAGTCCTAAATCAATCATGTAATGTCTACCAAATACAACCATACATGCATCAATTACTATACAAGCATCCCTTGTAGTACATGATCCAATTCATCAACCATAACACACCCATTAGGGTATATTGATCATAATCCATCAATTTAATACACAACCATGATACATAATTAGGACTCATCAAGCAAAAGATGGTAATCATTTAGAAAAAGGTATTTATTAACTAGGCGTGCTCCAGCGGAACCCAGATGTTCCAAAAAGGTGACAAGGTTGAAACCTGTGGCTTTGTTTTAAGCATTCTGAAAAAAAAATTCATGTCTATAACAACATTTTCTCAACAATGTAGTGGAACTAGATGTTCCCAAAAGGCTACAGGGTTGAAACCTGTGGCTTAGATACTATTTGTCACGTCCCCCAATAACCTGTGTAAATAGATGCATATAAAAAAAAATTAAGTATAATTTATTTACAAGAATTTGGCTATAATCTCTAAAACATTTGATGTTAATCCATTTGAAAATAAAAAACATTAACTTCCGGGATTAAATCCACTTTTGCACCCAGAAAGGTCGTTACCTCCCTGAAGCTGACCCTTGTGAATTTTTCTTCCCGTATTTTTCCCTTCCACCTTTCGCTGCGAACTTCAGAATTGGAAGCCTAACATCCATTGAAACCCTTCATCCACACTTTCGCCCTCCACATTCCACCCTTCCAACTTCCACCTGTGGATCTCGAAAATCAGAAAACCAACGAGTCACTACCTTCACCTAACCACTTTCTACTTTCCACCTTTCACCTCTCCACTACAAAACTCAAAATTTGGAAACCCAACCTTTTCTGAGAGCTTTTGGCTCTTTTCCACCTTTCACTGCAAAACTTGGAAGTCAGAAACCCAAATTTTTCTTAGAGCTTTCGGCTCACCTTTTGCCCTTCCATTGCAGAACTTAGAAATCAGAAACCAATGTTCTACCTCATCTTTTACTCGTTTTCCAACCTTCTGCTTGGCTTCTTCTACACCATTGATCTTCCAGGGTCAATCTCAATTGTCGATCTTGCCTTCCCCAACTGTGGAATGTGGAGATCCATGAAACGACTATTTGGTCCTTCGTTTTTCTGCTCTCCGACTTTCAACTTCTACCTTCCACAAGCGAATTTTGGAAGTCGAGAAAATACATCTCAACTTCAACTTAGCTGCATTTTGACCCTTAAACCAGAATTCTAGTCTTCATGAACTTAAGCAAAAATAGTGGAAACCCTAGGCATATTTAGATGAAAAATACAGGAACATTTAACCATCGTACACCCTACTAGAAATTTGTGACAATCTTTTACTAACATTGAGCTCATTCATAGGTAAATAAGAGATTTCCACACCGTTGATTCTTGTAGGGAAAAGTAGCCAGTGTAACAAATGCATTTGTAAGTGTAAGTATTAATCATGGACTTCACCAAGCCTAGGATGGTTCAACCCAACACATAACTCAAGCCTCCCCTGAGAACAAATACACTGGGTGAGTCAACCAGGGAAAACATGCAGTAAGCAAGCAACTCTTTCAGAAAACATTCAGACATCAAGGGCAGCCCAAACCAGTCATAGTCAATCAAACAGAGCCAAAGTCTCTAGTTCTAGAACTCCATCAAACCTACTAGTTATACAAGATTGAAAAGCAAAGTGGTTGCATTCCAAGCAGTCATAGCCATGCCCAACACACAAAGAGTGCTTCTCCTAAAAAAATTACAAAACCCAATACAGGGCATCAACATAGTAGGTGTACCATACCAGTAATACACTACATAACCTAGGCCATACAAGAAACATAAGAATACACACCTGTTCAGCCATACCATACTTTCATAAACAAATCTATAATCCTGCTTGCTAGCTAACTCTAAACTTCATAGGTCTGCAATGATAAGCTTCGAGTTGCAAAGAAAATTGACCCTTGCATTGGTCAATTCTAAGAAGATTACAGGAGGGTTAAAGGACATGTAGCTTCAATAGATCCAAGGTGAAGGCCGACAGATCTACCACTCCGAACAATTCCATTAACTGAAGCTAACATCTGAGATAAGAGCTGAGAAACAAAGGTGATCATGGATAAAACCTCTTCATGATGAACGACATGGATAGATATCAGAGAAGATCAATGGCCATGAGCCATTTTGCAGGGAGAACTAGCATGAACAAGGAAAATATTGTGGTGCACAATAGGAAACGTGTGCAAATGACGTGTCCCCTCCCTATTGGATATTGCACTTGGAGATGGAAGGTGTGAAAATCACTTTTTGGGGAACGATGGTTTAAAGGGACACATACCTCAACGGTCAGGATATGGGTGAAGGAATATCCACAGTTGTAAGCCATTTTGTGTATTCAATTATCACGGATTAAACAACTCTTGGTATGCATAGAATTTGGATGTAGTCCAGTTTAACGCACACTTGAAGTCCACTCTTTGTTGAGAGTTAGAGAGGCCATAGTCTGGGATGACTAATCTTAGCAGTTCGGCTAAGGTTAGAACCAACTAAAAACATGTATCATGCTATCTAATACTGTATACAATGGGTCTGGAATCACAATCCCAGTATGTTCATATAAAGAAATTTCATAGGTTAAGAACAACCGAGAAACACATGTGTGAACACACTCACTGGTTTAGTATCAATACTTTCATCAGCATTCTAAGGCATTTTCTTATCATTCATCAACATTGAAACATATAGAATACATCTACCGACATGCCTAAGCTCCTTAATCAGAGAAAAAAAATAGTTTGCAAATTACACAGTACATAACAACAATTCCCCACTTGGGTTTCCATTTTACCAAATACAAGGCACAACCATTCTAACATCGTACAAGTTCATAAGATTCTATTGATGGTGATTCTGCTGTGTATATGGTTGTTGTGGTGCATACTGAGGCTGATATTGGTTCTGATACGAATTGCGAGGGAACTGCATAAGCTGATATGATGGTTGTACCCGTTCAGCCTGAGTCTGCCCCTCATTCTTCATCAAGTATGTGTTGACCGCGATTTCCTTCAGGAGATGGTATGCTCTGTAATCCTTCTCTTCATGCCCTACTGACTTGCAGAATTTACAAAATAGGTTTGTAGGAGTGCTTACAATCTTTTTCAAGTATAAAAAATCCTCATCGCGATGTCCTCTCGTTTGGCATATGCGACACCAGGGTAGTCCATGGGAACTTAATGGGTTTGGCACACCAGATGAGACATAATTCATGAAGGTCAGAAAATTACCATTGGTGTGTCCGTCCATTCTACATTTTGTGCACCATAATTCTTCATGGGCTTCCTTACCCTTTTTGATGTCATGCAGTTATCGTTAGGTTAGCCAATGACAACTGAATCTGTAGCATTCCCGCGGCACCATTGCCAATTGGCAAGGCCTCTAACTTCACCACCAACTCTAGCGCTTTTGTTTGCGACTTGATATTTTGTTGCATTAATGGGCCTCGGATATGTGGTAGTAGCGCAACAATAAACCACTATTTATGTTGTACATCCAACATCTGGAAACTTACCTTGGCCATCAAAGTCTTGAACCATTGGTCAAAGTTCCATACTGACTCTGCAAATGCTTGTTTGATTTCCTTGATCTCAGTGATACACTATGACTCAGATTTAGGTTTTCTGAATTCAGAGATCATTGTGGCTCGTATCTCTTCAAGGGTATTCTGTGGTGTTCCCAGTGGTACTACACAAAATTTCATAAACTAGTCAAGCGCATGACCCCTTAGAGTCGTGATCATCTGTGCTTTCTTTAAGTCTGCATTCTGACCTAAGAGAACCATCCAAACAACTTGATAGATGAACCAATGTTGCTCTCAATATTTTGCTCCATTACCATTGAGTGTAGGTAACCAAATATCCACCCCAGCCATTGCGTTAGCGTCTGGGTTATCTAATGACTGATCTAATAGAGGTGTTTTCTCTTGCGCGCTAGTCGCAGTACTATCACTACCTGTATTGACAACTCTTTCAGGAGATGAGGCTCTAGATATTACCTTTGGCGATACTCCTGGTGTGATGTAGTGGTGTCCTGACCTTGGTGACTCGACAGTCTCTTCAGAGTATTCTGCTCCTTCTGATATCGGGCTGTAGTCCTCCTCTTCATCACAAGACCCTTCATCTACCTATGACTGCAGTTCATTCTCACTCTCCTCGAATAGACTAAGAGCTCGTCAACCTTCCTATCTTTCTTCTTTTCCCTGATCTGAATCTCCTTCCACTCCTTAGGAATCCATCTTCTACTTCAGGTTCTGTACTTCTCGAGAACATCTCAACTCACTATTTCCAATTTTCTTGACAAGTCATCTACGACATATCCTTCCTCTAGTGTATGTGACTCAACTACTCAACTACAAGATACCCTTCTCATAAACGAGCATCTTGATTCATGTACTGATAGATAACAAATATCTTCTTCAGGGTCCTTGGAAATTTTTTATTTTAGCCTCACTATATGAGGTTATAGCCTCTACTACAAACTCAATAATATATCCTTGCAAAATATTGTCAACCCAAAAATCAACAGTTATAGAGATGGTGTTACTTACACTGGTTACTTCGCGCACCAACTGATCACTCCAATTGATTGACTGCTTCTCTTCTCTAGAAATTTGTCTGCCTTCTTTCCAATCCTGACATCCTCTCGTGCAATACAATGGGAAACTCTACAAAGAATATCTCATGAATATCAGAATATATGTACTCGTCTACCTAGTTTTCTGCGCTCAACTAAGATCATGTGATCTCTACTTGCACGAATGCTATTGTCTTAGACTCCAACCAGTCCTCTATCTCATTCTTCGTTTGATGCCACAACATTTCCCTTGACTCCAATGGTTAAGGTCCCGAGAATGAAACCATTTGTTGGCCTCTTTCTCTTTCTTGTCTCAACCCACAGTTCAAATCAACAACACAATACCAACAAGACACCAAAAGAAATTGGCCCGACAGAGCAAGATCAGTTGGAAAAACTCATGAGATAGGCACAGTCTCACCTAAGATATATCAACGGGAACTGCCAAAACCATGTTTCTATAGTTGGCGAGGGATTGTAGTCCCCTGGAGTGCAACCAAGGTGCTCGACAAAGACAATGGGATGAAGTATTTCACTCTACGACAACGACGCAACCATGTGCCATAGGTCACCCACGCAACACGACAATGTCCTTAAACATTAATGATTGGTGCAATGGTGTGACACAACCAATTCCTAACACTCTACAGACAGTGCGCGAATTATATTTATAGTTGGTAGATTAACCATGAACTCATACACAACATTTCAACAATACTTCTAAACAGTCATTCTTTCATACTGCGACATACATTCAACAACAATTGTAACTATAATAATGTAAGATAAGCAAACATTCACATAAACCTTCACCATTCAACAACATTCATCCTTATATCATAATAAATAACATGGAAACCCATCTGGGAAAAACCACCAAGGTGTTCTTCATCTCGCATGAGAAATATAGGTAGCACCTTGTAGCCTGCAACTTGTAGGCTTTTCTTAAAATATGTGTTTCTGACTCAATCTTCTCACTCTCACGCTCTCTGGTTTATTGCTTCTATCTACTCCCACAGATCCACACACATTCTGGATTGACTCTTCTACTAGACTAGCAGTCTGTGTACACAGTTGGAAGATCCGCATCTCAATAGCCTTCTCCTTCTACTAGACTCTCCTCTAAGTCGACAACTAAATCTAACTGAATCTACCTCTCTAGGTTGATAACAGCAACACTGGAGCTAACCAAATCTAATCTAATCAACTGAACCCTTATACAAAGAGGGTTCCTTATATTTATAACATTTACAAGACCACCCAGGGCCGACTAAGTACTAATTAGTTATTATAGACTCAAATGGTTACAGAATATGTCTGTTACATTAAAATCCAGCCCATTCCTAGTCGCAAAAGTCCTACATGCATTAACCACAGCCTTAACTAGCCGCGAAAATGTCTGTCAACTCGTATGTACCAGTCATAACTAGCCGCAAAACTGTCCTTCTATATCCCGTTGGTTCATCCTTCTACAGTCTTGGTTGACTTTTCTCTCTGTCCAACGTTAACTCTTCTACCCGCCTCTTCTACCGACTCTGGATGTGCTTTGCATCATTGCACCAACCCTGTCATAACTTTCTCTTCTCTGCATTTCCTTTCCTTCTTCATCCCTCCTTTTTACATTGCACGCATGTTTTATCTTTCTGTGCCAGTTCATTTGCTTCTTTCTTGACCTACTTTTCCCTTGTGGCGTGTGCACTTTTTCTTCCTTGCTTGCGCATCTCATTCTTCCTTGTGCTCTTTTCCTGGCCCAACAAGATATTACCTTCAAGTGGTTGGATTGTTTTCAAAGGAACCTGCTTTGATACCAATTGTTGAACTTATGCTTATACTAAGAAGGGAGGTGAATCAATATAAGACTTCTTTTTAATTTATAAAAGAATTCAACAATAACTCATTGAATATGAAGTAGTAAAAACATCTAAAAACAAATCATAACACATAGAATTTAATGTGGAAACTATTTCAAGAGAAAACTATGAAAAAATCATTTGTATCAATTTATGTAGACACCAACCTACAATTACAAAGTTTGTAGGAACCAACCTACATGAGACACTAGTATTCTCAACTAAGCATTGACTCAGCAAGATACAAATAGGTTTAGATTTGTTGATATAATATTCTTGAAATTTTAAAATATGCTCTAAAATAATCCCTTGAAACATCTCCAAAACTGTCACAATAACACTTTCATATCTACTCCAAAATCAATCCCTAAAACATCTCCAAAATAGTCACAATATCACTTTGAAATCTAATCCAAAATCATCCTTACCTCAACCCTCAAAGTTGTTAATGTTTTGAACAATAATGGAGATGCTTGAAATTTAAAACTTTTATCAATGATATGCTAAGGACCTGTAACAAATAACAATTCAATCACACACAATCATTCATCCACAACACAAGATGCACCCTGGGGAAAATACTCATAACAGAGAGGATGAAAAACCCCAGCAATTCTTTAGACTATAATAGATAGATTGCTGACAATGAATTTTACAACATAAGCATATTTCCCGATAAGAGAGAATATAGAGCAATAGAGAAGAGAGATACAGTGTGACAACTGTGTGAACTTTCCATATCCCTAGCGTATTAATAAAAATTCATAATGTGTGTCATGCAAACCCTAGTGAATGGTTGCATGAGAATTATCCACTCATACATTACAATTTTGAATTTCCTTTATGGAATAATCAATCCATGCATTGAATATTCATCATGCACAACTAATGCATCATACCTTCAATCGTGAAATTTAACTGATAGTTAACTGACATTGGAGTGAACTCAATCTTTAAATAAATATTGATCACTTACTTAACAGGCTAACATAAGTGTCATAGTGCAATAACTCAATTGTCGCATGCAACACACTTTCTTAACTGAAGTTTCGTCCTTTGATTAACTTAAGTGTCTTTTGTTAGTCAAACTAAAGTGTAAGCACTTTAGTTAACTATTCCATCTTTATTTAATCACGTAGTCAATCATTATTAACTGAATCTTGTTGATTGATGAACACTGAGCTCTTATTTACTTAAATGAATGTTGATCATTATTAGTTCAACTGATGTTTTAAATAAAGCATTGATTGGGGCATTCATATTTAATTGAATCTTTATAACTTGAGTTCACTTTGAATTATCTTTCTCTCATAATATATTTGTTTCTTATATCTTTATCTTATTGCATGGTCTATGTTTAATCATCTATCATATCATATTATAATCAAAATAATTGTCACACATACTAATGATCATATATATTACCTCGAACCATATATTCATATGCTAAAGTAATTCACTCTAGAGGTGATCAGTCTCTAGAGGAGACGTAATAGATTTATCCATGTCGAATGACCATGATTAGTAATACATCACATAGTATAACTTCGTGAGTTGATACAACACAAGTCATATCTTGATACAACACAACATACATGGTCTTGATACGACACAAGACCAGTCTTCATACAACATAAGACTCCAATCTTGATACAACATAAGGTTTCGATGTTGATACAACACAGGGTACTGATATTGATACAACACAAGATCGTAGTACATACATCTTTCATAAGTAGGACTTGATACAATACAATGTACTATATTGATAGAACAAAAGCTTCATGAACTTAATACAACATAAGTTTCAGACTTGATACAACACAGGTCTCTTAACTTAATACAACATAAGTTTCTGAACTTAATACAACATAATTTCTGGACTTGATACAACACAATTCTCATGGAGAATGATTCCTGATGTTGTACATTTAACAAAAGCATCTCCAAAATTGTCACAAGGTCACCTTCAAATATGCCTCAAAATCAGCCCTTAAAATTGTCCTAAACTGTGAAAATATCAGTGCCCTTTCCTATTTTCATAGTCACCTTGAAAGGTGTTACTTGTATCCTTAAAAACTAGGAAAACTAGCCCTTAAAAACTAGTAGATTTTATCCTTGGCACAATTCTTTAATTTTAGACCCAGTCTTGTTTGATTGTCTTGAAAATTGCATCCCATTTATGTTTATTTATGTTTTTTTAAGCCACCTTTATTGGCTTGACCTGTATTTTTTGGTTGTTGGGCCAACCTAACATTCTATCCACTCTACTTTAACATTATTTATGTTCATTTAGAATCTTAAATTCATATGTTTATATTTATTTGGAATCTCAACTTCATGTGTTTATCTTCATTTAGCACCTTAGCTTCCTCTTGGATATCAATATGATCTGCAATCTCCCTCTGACAACAATATCTTCAATAATGTTCATATTTAGATTTCCATTTTCGACCTCTATAGTCTCCCATTATGGAAATTTTGAGATCTAAATTGGGCCTCATAAGAGATATAATAAAATATTATGAGTTAGGCATTTTGTGGGGAAGGTATATTTACAACTCATCTCTTATACTATAACCAATGCAACTATGGTTAAGCTAAATTGAAAAGATGTCTAAAACAAAAACAATAAAAAAATCATCTTTGATATGACTAAAATTAAAGTACTTTTGAGTACATAAATTAATTTTGAATATAATACGATGAATGTACTTATAAAGTAATGTACTCATAAAATAAAATATATTAATTTTGAAATTTGAAACATAAATTATTTTTTCAATATTGAAAATATGTTTTTAAACCATGTATTTATAATTTTGAATTTTAAACATAAATTTAAATTTAAATGAATAACTTGTCATTTCTTATATATATATTACAAATATAAATTAATTTTAAAATATAAATATAAACTATAAATTAAAAAAAATTAAATATATTTTTCATCTTTTTAATACACCTTAAAAAACACGTGTAAACTTATTTTTAATAGTTTGTTATGATATATATTATGTATATCACATATCGTTTTTAATGTAATAATTAATAACATCATTAAATAAATTTTAAAAAAAAGTGTTAATATTGGGATGAAGGAATAGCACATAAATTTCTACCATGAAAAGGTTGAGTTAATATTTTTTTTTAACAGAAACTAAAAAAGGAGTAATATTAAACAGGCTGTGCAGAGTCATTCATTATAAAAAAACAACATCTGTAGAGTTCTTGCTGATCAGAGAAAAAGCAAACAAAACTAGGCCAGAGGTTAGACCTTAAAATGCCGCAGAGTGTTCTTACATTATGATTACTTACAGAAGTAGTATATACTCGAATGTACTACTACTTAAGTAGTAAGAAAAAAACATAAACTATTATCAGACACATTAAGGGTTGCTTGGATGCCCCACGGGCTGAGTAACAGCTTCCTCCTCCATGTGCTAAACTGCTCTTGGAATATTTTCATAAGCTTCAATTCCCTGATTCATGTGCACCAGGCGCTGAAGATCCTCCTGAATACGGTCTACTTTCCTGATGATTTCCTTCAAATTCATTACATTATCATATATCCTAGCATCATGATTGCTTATTTGGTAAGATGTATATCCAACCACATCAACAAGATTTTTTACCTCTTTGGCTGTCTCCTTGTTGTCCATGATTCCTATAGCCACAATTTCATAAAAATGCCGAAGGTTTGCATTCAAGTCTGCGAGACCTGCATTATCTCCTACATGGTACATCCCCTAGTCTTGATTGAAGCTGTAACTAGCAATATTTAAGCTTGAAAACCTATTAAGCAAAAACCTAATAGAACCAGAGATATCAAAACCCTGCCCATTGCAAAAGATTCTATCTCTGGAGGGAAAACTGTTGTAAGCAGAACTAAGAATAACAATTTATCACTGCAAGGTGTCACAATCCTTTCTACTCCACAAGAGAGTGTTCCTATCGTTCCTTCCTTCCATCCAGAGTAATAGCAACCAAGAGTCAAGGTATTACCTTCGAAATGTGGTTGTCCGGAGAGAATTTCACAGACCACAGGGCCTGAGGCTGAGCGCCATGATAGATCGACAACGTTGCGAGATGAGCAAAGGGAATTGTGGAGGATGTTCATTCCCATTGAAGAGAGTTGATGCTGCTCATTCTAGAGAAGTGATCATTCAGGTGAATGTACTTCAGAGAAATTCAATGGAAGGGAATTGTGGAAAGAGTTTGAGGGGATAACGGCTGAGCGATCTAGTGCAGCTTTTAGGCTGAAAGATCTTACTGCTAAGTGCAGGGGTGTTTTACTGAGTTATTGGATCAGTCTACTATTTGCATGCTCCACCAATTCTCATCCAGGAAGACCAGGAATAGGCTCAGGGGTCCTGAGGAAGCATTGTTTGAGTGCTCTCGAGGAGTTTTTTAGGGAGGAACAACCTCCTAATGCTATTGTTGTCTATCCTAATCATGTTCTACATTATTTGTTTTACTATGTTAGATAGATAAATCTGAATCTGACTATTAAATGAATGTTAAATATTCAGTGTGTAAATTGATAAAATGAAAAATAATTCTAGTCTGTGTTTTTCCACACCTGGAAGGAGCAGGCCGTACTCTAGCACAGATAGAGTATTTAAAGTAGATGAAAGAAATTGTTAAGAGACTGAATGTAATAGATATGGTTCTGCATTTCGTATTTAGCAGAGTAATTTATGTCAGTAGGTAGGTTATTATTAAAAAAAGGAACAGTGATCTGGTTATCTATTTTCATTATTCTAACAAGTTTATTTTTTTTTCCAAGAAAAAAAAGCGTAATTTTATTTCAAGCCGAGGCGAAACATAGTGGAAAAGAAATGGCAAAAATTTAGTACAGGTAGAACGAATAAGCAATAAAAGAATATCTTAGTAGATAAGATTGTGTATTTACAGATAGGGGAGTAACTTTATTCAAGTGAAGATATTATGGAGGTTAAACGGTGTTAAGATATATAGGTTTTAATTCTTCTGTTTTCACTGAGTAACTAAATGAAACACAGTAGAAAAATTACAGTAGGCTTACAATGTTATATTCAATTAAGTAAAGAAATAAGCTATTAATCATATAGTTTGTTTTCTAACAATATCAAATTAATATAGAACTAGTAATTACTATAAATAACTAGGGTTAAATTTAAAAGTACTTAGATTAAAAAGAGTAAACTGAGCTACAGAAATTATGCTTATTCATTGCTAAAACTGTGAGCAATTTTCCACTAGACAATTTATTGAAGAAAAGCAATGAAATTATAATTATAACTAGTATATAACTAATATTCATTAAGTAGAAACTATCTTATAATTATTAGATAGGTTTATACATGTAAAGTTAAAACTGTAGGGATGAAACCCTAACTAATTACTTAACTATTATAAATAAAGAAGGTAATCAAGGATACAGAGTCATTGTTTTAATAATTAAAACAGTCTGGAACTTTACTAAGTAACAGAGCAATAAACAAATAGGAATTTAAAGATAAACAGTAAATAGAAATAAGCTGAGAACTTACAGAATTTATATAACTCTTTATTTAAAAGGAAAAGAAAATACTTAATACACGATAAACAATATCAAATTATTGTAACAATGAAAATAGGTAAACTGAAACGATTACCACTGATAAATTAAAGGTTATATTTATCTAAGGTTCCTTTTATAGTAAACCCTAATAATCTATCCTAACTTGAAAGCTTAATCATATAAAATTTACATTACGACTCAACTATTAGTCCTCACATTATATTTATTTAATTACAAGAAAAATATTAAATCAAATAATTACTATTATTCACAGTCGAGCAAGGGAAGACCCAAATTACACAAGTCTTAACCTACAGGTTCTATAACTGATGTATAAACGAGACGGAGGTCTAATGTATTAAAATCCTTTTAAAAAAACCATCTCATATTCTAGACAAAGATCAACACTAAAAAGAAACCAAGTATATTACTCTGTGAAGCCAAAAGGCTTAAAAAGATAAAAAATTTACAACACCCAGATCATGGCTGGTGTACCCAGCATCGTGGCATGGGTTGAAGCAAACTAATAGTCAAGTATTAAACCTCATTTGCTGCATATCTTTCACAAGATAAGAAAAAGGTGATACAAGTCATGGGATTATGGCCGGAGCAACCCTTCTACAAGCAAAGGCTTATAATCACAATACGTATTAACAACTGAGCTAAACAATTAAAAACATCGAAGGAACTGAGGTCGTCTTACATCTCCAACTGAAACCCCTTTTCCTCTAATCTGTACAAGCATGGAGGAGCCACATTGTAACCGAGGCTTACCCGTAGGTTTTGTTGGAAATCCAAATTGGGTGGATTATTTCCAAGTCTGTTTGAACTGCAATCCTGCAAGCAAAACTGAGAAGGGTTTAGTTAGAAACGGATAACTTAAATATAAAAGAAAAAGGATGTAACTATAATTTTTATAATTTGTAAGTCAAATTTCTTACCTGAAAGTGAAGGAATCCGAAGCCACGAAGCAACAAACCAACACAAGAAATAGCCCAAAACCCTCATGTTTACAAGTGATAGAGGTGATGGGCTCACGATACATACTACATTGACAACGAAAGCAGGAGTAATGTAACATACCCCTTGTACCTCCATGCCATTATGTGTGCGAGGAGGGGGTAATATTTTTGTTACGCTGTCACTACCAAAGAGTCAATGATGTTAGGGTCAAAGTTACATGGCCTTGCAATGAAACATATCAAAATGGATTTGGCGATATAAAAAAAAACTACACCAGTTGAAAAAGCAAACATTAAAAGGGTGGGTGGTCATTACAAGAAGGCTGACTGTCTCGGGACCAGCATACTTCCCAACATATTAAAATCAACCTTTTCATTCCTGCCCGCTATTGATATTATTTTCATAATATACTAGGTAAGGGCCTCTAAAAAGAACTTTCATCTTTTTATATACATATTAATCATTGTATAATCAAAATTTTCTTTTGTATTTAAAACATTTAAGAAAATCACCCAACCATTTCATCATCACCAAAAAGAGATCATCCAAGAACATTCAGCCATTTATATCAGCACATTCAGCCATTCACAACAACACATTCAGCCATTTGTGTTATCATAATTAAGAGATTGAATTCAAGCACATTCATCCATTCACATCAGCACATTCAGCCATTTACATCAGCACATTCAGCCATTTACATCAGCACATTCAGCCATTTGCGTTATCATGATTAAGAGATTGAATTCAAGCATATTCAGCCATTTACATCAGCACATTCAGCCATTCACATCAGCACATTCAACCATTTGCGTAATCATAATTAAGAGATTGAATTCAAGCACATTCAGCCATTTACATCAGCACATTCAGCCATTTGCGTTATCATGATTAAGAGATTGAATTCAAGCACATTCAGCCATTTATGTCAGCACATTCAGCCATTTGAGTTATCATGATTAAGAGATTGAATTCAAGCACATTCAGCCATTTACATCAGCACTTTCATCCATTTGCGTTATCATGATTAAGAGATTGAATTCAAGCACATTCAGCCAATTACATCAGCAAATTTATCCATACATCTATCATAGATACATAAACATACGCGGGAAAGGTAAAAGAAAACATTTAGACACATGAAAAGAAAACAGAACAAAGATGTACGTGGTTCACCCCAACCTTGGGGTTACGTCCACCAAAAGGGTGTCACATCTCGTGACATTAGATTCATTTAAAAGTTACAATCCGCAATATCATAATTGCCATAAACTCTCTTCTCTGAGAGCATTTACAAATACCTTCATTAGAAGTTACAAATCAGCAACTTCCAGGCTGCTACAAATTTCTTTCTATCATTCTCATATACTCTCCTTTTTGAGAGTATCTCTAAGCCATTCGTGATGAGCTTGGTCAATAAATTTATGTAATAGCGATGGGTCAACCAAAATAGGTTAATGATGTACAACCAAGTTTTCTCTTGACTCTAAAACTCCTTTGTACTTAAACCATACTTTTATTGTCATTAACATACTATGAACCACCCTATACGTTAAATCCATATATGTACAATGAATATAACTATTTCACAGGTATGTTCTAAATCATAGTATACTTACATTTAACAGTTTCATTAGCAGTTCATAGTATACTTCTCTCTATACATGGAAACCGTGTAAATGTAAAAGTATATTCAACCCATTTTATGTTTAAAGCATTTTGCTTCAGTTTAAACCCTTCTTTTTGAAGGCAGAAATAATACCTACCAGCACAGGGTATTAAAACGTTTTACTTCAATTTAAAACCTTTTTGAAGGCAGAAATAAAATCTACGTTTTGCTTTAATTTAAACCCCTTTTTTAAGGCAGGAATAAAGCCTACTAGCCCAAGGTATTAAAATGTTTTGCTTCAATTTAAGCCTTTTCTGAAGGCGGAATATAAAACCTACGTTTTGCTTCAATTTAAACCTCTTTAAAGGAAAAAATTAAACCTACGTTTTTCTTCAATTTAAACCTTTTTAAAGGCAGAAATAAAATCTATGTTTTGCTTTAATTTAAACCCCCCTTTTTTTTAATGCAGAAATAAAGCCTACCATCCCAAGGTATTAAAACATTTTGCTTCAATTTAAGCCTTTTCTGAAGGCAGAATATAAAACCTACGTTTTGCTTCAATTTAAACCTCTTTAAAGGCAGAAATAAAACCTACGTTTTTCTTCAATTTAAACCCGTTTAAAGGCAGAAATAAAATCTACGTTTTGCTTCAATTTAAACCCCCCTTTTTTTAAGGCAGAAATAAAGCCTACCAGCATGGACAGAGGGATTTAAAATCACATAAGCATGAAAATAATGACCTCGCTAACCCATACAACCTGCCATAATGACGCCCTTTCTTTCCAAAGAATTCAAGTCTGGAAAAAGGGGACTCAGAGTTACTTTTCTAGGTAAGAGATGCGACTCAATCGTATTGATGCCACCCCATCCTCATATCTCGCACACAGAGGTTAAATTTTTCTTATGTGAAAAGTATAATAACAGAAAAGCTTAATATCCAACTAGTCATATGGAAGCTGTGTTGATACGATCCATGCGACTGCATAAAATAAAATAAAAATCCCTTCAAGCAAGTTTAGAAAGCCCATACGCCGCCAATAGTATAGGGCATAAGACGCAGCAATATATATCTTTATATTACACCAGGGTAGGATTTATAGACTCGGCTTCTATAAAATCTAGCAGAGGGTGAGGATAATATATACATGTATATATAAATGAAAACACCAAAACCCACAGTGCAGAAAAACACATACCCACGAGTGGACGCAGTCAAATGTAATCACATGTGCTAATGGCTCCTAGGACAGTGCTCCTCTCTCCAAAATTATCTTGATCTACGATTTTAGAGCTGATAAGTGGACACTTATTACAGTGCAGACATGGGTGCATCTTGGGTCCATAGCTATCTGCAGCAGGGAGTTTTCGCCTAAAACCTCCAAATGATTTAGGAGGCGCGCCCACTCTAGTGGTTCCTCTCAACAAACAAAAAGGCCAATCCTTCCCTTGATAGGAGGGAATTACCTCTATAGCAAGAGACAGCACGTTTTCTAGCAGAATGCCTGGGTTTTCCTTCTTTTTCCCTTTTTCTCCCCTAATCATCTTTGGCAGCCCAAATATATCCTGGTAGAGACCATAACGTCTCCATAATTAATGATTATCGATTTCAGGTAATGCCTCCTTAATCGGCGACTGGAATTCATGATAAAAATAAACCCCCCCCCATACTCAACGTCTCTCCATGGTCAAAGTAAAACTTGGGAAGAAATTAATGTCTCCATAATCAGTGGCCGTAAATCAAGTAATGGTCTCCATAATCAGTGGCCGTAAATCCAGTAATGGTTTCCACACCTCTCGCATATTTCCACAATCAGAGGGAATTCATTAATATGTGATATGTCAAAATAGGGAATAATATATATATATCCATATCTGTAATTGCTTTTCGACATAATCTCTAGCAATATTCCTCTCGTGTATGTAAGGTTCTTTATATATATCATTCCAGAGATTCCTTTTAATATATATGTATAGTCTCTTATATATCTGCATACAATAATGCTCCACCATTATGTGCAGGTCCTTCTTATATATATTTAATACAATTCTTATATATATTCAACATAAGAAGTTCTTGTTTATTATATATATATATATATAGTACTCGTAAAGTACATATGCAACAATAATGATCTTCTATATATATATATTTACCTAAAGTTTCTTTTTAATCCTTTGGTGGTTTTCCCCTGTTCCTTCTATTAACTTAATGACTACTTGACCCTTTTGTGCCAATGTCAAAAAGATGGTAATTCTCTTTTAACGTAGCTTAATTATACTCATAGCTAATGGCTAGGCTAGGGTAGTATTTTGAGCTAATTCTGGTAGTAAATTAGGAATCCCTAACCATACTCTTTTGCCCTTATACGTTCAATTTTCCCATCGTTAAGATGTGTCTACGGCCTAAACCTACGACTTGGAACTTAGGCTGTATTAATTTCAAGGTCTTACTTGTGGGGCCTTGGCCTTGGGCTCCTCACTAGAAGACGAATACAATAATATTCAAAATTTACATAGCATTCAAGGGTTTACAAGAGGGACATTACATCCTTCCCCCCTAAAATTAACACCGTCCTTGGTGTTCTTGTCCCTCAACCATTTCCCTCGTATCCTGAGTCATCTTTTTTTTTTCTTTTCATCTCTTCATTCTGAACCCTGGAGATCCTTTCGTACTTCTCAATTCCCCATCATTGAAGACCTGCAATTACCTGCACAATGTTCGGGTCTAGCCAAAAATTTTCTCAGCAATTCATGTTGAAAAATTGTAATTCAATTAAACATATGCCATAGATTCTTTTTCTTTGTAATAATATGCAATTTTCTGGTGTCCCTTTATGCCATGATATCCAATCATTTTCATAATGCAAATAAAACATGATTACTTCCCTTTTCCGTTGGTTTTATCTCCAACATTTGGTCAATTAGGTCGTCCTCCACCTGAGGAACCATTTTTCACATTAAGCAATATAACAGTCTTTTGGAAAAGTCATTTAACATGTTTTTATGTTCGTTATGTTTTTCCAAACTCCCTTTGGGTTTTCTTTTTCCTTTTTCTGGTGTGGACTTACAATAATTCTAAGGTTACTCTCCTCAGCAACATCAAACAACATCCTGTCTTTCCAGATGTCCAAATTTTTGCCTAGGTCTTTTACCACACCAATGTGCTCACGTGGAAATCACTTGCCTAACACCATTGTGCTCCTGCGGCATATATGCCTAACACCAGTGTGCTCACGCGGCAATCACTTGCCTAACACCATGGTGCTCACGCAGCATCCAAAATTTTTCCTTGTTTGTATTTGTATGAATTTTAACCTTGATTATTGTAATGCACACTCCACGGTGCTTTCATGACTTTATTTTCATTGTCTCGTTTCATGAATCAACTTCCATAATCAGTCAAGGCATTCATTGATAACCCAAAATTGCAATAATCAATTTTCATAATTTGCATCGATTTTTAATCATCATTCACGAGTTACACATCCTTGTAAACAAAACAAGAGAATTATTCCTTACTCCTTTTCTGAGTAAATGAGCGTAACTTACATACACAGGAAGATTTATATACCATAATGTACTTTGATGTAGCAATGGTCATAATCTTGGTGAAGCCTGGAATGTTAGTATGCAACAACATCATCAATAGTTAGCCCTTGTTTATAAAAACAATCGAGGTTCAACAATTATATTAAGTAAAACAATACCCATACTTAACCTCCTTATCTATGGCAACAAATATTTCCTAACGGTTGGCTCCAACCGTTAATGTTCCTGGTCTATCCTGCCATGTTAACGTATCTCATTATACAACATTCATCAACTTATTTATCAATATCAAATCGATAATAGCTCTTAATATGCCAATCTTAACATCACCCAAGCAACAATAATGTTCCCAAATTCTTAATGGTTTCATTCACAAGACTACCAACAAGATCATTTAATGTAGCGCTAGAATTCAATTCTAGGGTTCTTGCTAGAATCTATAAATAGACATATGATAGCAATAAAATGGTCTATTAGCATATCAATACCCAAAATAATAATAAAAAATACCAGCCATGGGCAAATCAAAACATAAGATAGTTGAAGATCAAGACTCAATCCAAGCAACAAGGAACCAATTCCAGAATGTTCACTACTAAGAGCATGACTCTAAGAATTCATTTTCTAATTATGAAGTTGGTACTTGTAACTACACATAAACATTTCAGTATGCACAACATCATTTACTAATATCCAAAACATCCCTAGCAAGGTCAACATGGATCAAGAAGTACATTCGCCATTCTATTTAAGGATTTTCAATGCTCAATCCAGCAATGTCATGATTCATAAGGAGATACGGCTTGTCTTGTATTTTTTTCATTTGTGACTTTACTGAACAAGCAATAGGTTTCTTTAACATACAAAACTTCAAAACCTCTATTAATGAATTTGTAACCACAAATCAAAACCATTAACAACTTTCAAACCTTCATTTTTCTGCAGTATTCTTTAAGCATTTAATTAGATCTTTGGTATTCAAGTCGCAAGGGAGGAGATTAAGTATTAGAAATAAACTTACCAAGAATCAGATTCCAATTAATACAATGTTAGCAAACAGATTCATAATTGATACCTGATTAAATTTGGAAGCCAATCAAGGATTTTGATCTCAATACTCAACCACAAGGTTAATGGATTACACATATCAGCAGTAATTCCAGCTAGGGAAATATGAGGCATTCCATTCATGACTCTTCCATTAACCTTATCTAATCAAAATACAAGACAAGGTCCCAGTCCATGCCCATACATGCAATCATTAGATCTTGAAAGAAATCAATATATAAACAGATCTATCCTTGCAAACTCATATCACCACGAGATCGGAATTCCCATACATGAGATCTATACTTGGAACACATACAATCCCTTGGATCTATTCATCAACTATATACAAGCATCAGGTCTAATAGGATTAATTTCCTATGATCATATCTATCTTTGAAATTTCATACAACCATGGTGTTATAGCCCAAAATGAAACATCTCTGCCTGTGACCACTTTCCCATGATTTCGTCCCATGACGACCCTTCATGAAAGTCATTGAAAGTCACTGAAAAACACCTATCTTGGGGGACCCATATATTGAGTTTTGTAACTCCATTTGACCTCATTTCTACACCGTTGGAAAGGTATTTCAGTTAGATAAAACTTTCTAGAATACATCAACGTCTGAAAATGCCCTAAAATACCCTAAAAATGCATCTTTTGTCCATTCTCGATTTTCCTTAAGGAAAACCCACGAATGTGCCTCTTAGCATTTAAAAATTAAAACATGAGTTAATTGGAGATTAGTTATTTAATTTAAATTAATTTCCTTAACTGCTGTAACTTCTCCAACCTTCAAAACTACCTTATTTCACCCATATAAATAGAGGTAGGGAGGTCCATGAGAAGGGGACTTGGATTTTTGCACTGTTATGCTGGAGGAATCGGGACTCTCTTTTCCCACACCTTTGCCCTGGAGGTCTTCCCCTTGTGTTGCAGAGCTTGGAGGCTGAGTTCTTTGGAGAAGAGAAACAGCAGAACCAGATCAAGGTTTCGTGAGGTGCCGAACTTGAAGAGAAGGTATATTTGTACTTGTTTTCAAGATTAATAAAGATGTGATGTCCTTCTTCTTCCCAAATCATTGTTCAATGTGTGATTGAATCTCTATTTCTAATCATATGATGATGTTATTCAAATCATTTGTTTATGTTTATTTGATTATCATTGTCTTATATATGGTCATAATGGTTTGAGGAAGGTATAACTTGTTTTGCAGGTCTCTTGGAGCGAGAGGAGGAAGAAGAGGATTGAAGAGAAAGCTTGGACCAGCCTTCAGTTAATCAGGTGTGGATCTTTCTCATCTCTGAAACTTGCTGTTATATACTTGCTAAACATTGTGTATCTCTCTTTCAACCCCAGTACATTGATGGCCTCTTAAACCCTAGCCATAGGACACTTTCCTTTACAACAGAACTGGCGACTCTGCTGGGGACTAGCCTTGTCTGTTTGGGGTTTTTCTCTTGATTTATTTCATCTTTTGCATTGTTTCAGGTCCTTCTTGCCACTTAGGAACATTTTTAAGTCTGATTGCACCCTCTCCCCTGCCTTCCTAAGGCAGTTTTCTACCCTTGATTGTGATTTTTACACCTATGCGCGGGTTGTCCTTCTGGACAGTTGCGCATACAAGTTTGCATGCGTGGGTTGTTCTACTGAACAGTCGCGTATCATTCGCGACCTGCCCTTATAGACAGTCGTGTATATACCTGGAATTTAGGATTTTTTAAGTCAATTTTTGCTTGTTCCCTTCTTCAGGTAATCCCTATTTGTGAGTTGTTTCTCTTTATGAATGTTGTGTAGCTTGTCTGAAGACTGTTGGTGGTCACCCTACCTGCTTTTTCAAAAGCCTGAGTCTTTTTGCTTGGAAGAATTCTCGCTTGTCTGCTTTATTAGATCCAAGTTTGCTCAAAGCACAGTGCATTTCTTGGTGCATGGTAGGTCTGTTAAGGTCTTCTGTGGGTGCATGAATCCAGGGAGTTTGTGTCATTCTGTTTGTTGTTCTTTATCTATGTGGTGAGCCCCTTTATAGCATTAGGATTTTCTCTTTTCTCTTTCACCTGTCTCCTTTGCTTGGTTTGTTTTTTGGCTTATGTTTCTAATCAGCCTCTGTTAGTGGCCTTTGTTTGATTTCAGAAGCTTGTGGGTATTGTTTTCCTCCTTCTTTTGTTGGTTTACTTTACCTTGCCAAAGTTGTTGACTTGTCTCTTATACAAGCCTTCCTCCCAAGTAAAGTTTATGCTGACTTTAGTTCTTTCTAGAGTTTGTTGGGTGGTTGCATAGCAAAGTTCCTTTTGCTTTGTTATTTTTATCTGCATGCTTTGCTTTGTAGGTAGTTTTTCTTTTGCACTTATAAAAGAAAATTAAAAAAGAACTTTTATTTCTTGCTTTTCCCCCTACTTCTTTTTTTGGTTTGACCTTGTTGGACAAGGTACTGAGCAGCCTTTGTTTGTAGGTTTAGATTGACTCTTGGGACTTCATGACCTTTGTTTATGTCAGTCTTTATGCTCAGTCTTTTCATTCCAAAGTATTGGCTTGTTTACTTTTGTAAGCTTTCCTTTTAAAAGAGGACTATACTCAACTTTAGGGAAACCTAGGGTTTGTTTTTGGGGTGCAAAGTAGTTGTCTATCTCCTTTGCTTTCAGTATTTGCTTGCTTTAGTTGATAGGCTATTTTTTCTTTTGCATTTTATAAAAGAAAAAGACAAAAACATGTTTGCTTTATATGCATATAGATTAGGCTGTTAGTATAGATTGCATAGCATAGCATTGTTTTTGAAAATTTTAAAAAAAATATATAAATATAAAAAGGTTTGATCTTTTTGGCTTTCAAGTTTTTTTAAAATATAAAGAGAATAGCTATTTGCTTCTTTGCATCTCATTTCTCTTTGCTTAGTCATTTTGTTTTCATTTCTTGAGTCAAAACACCACCAGTTTACCATTCCATTTCCTCTTGAGTAAAAAAAAAGCCCTTAAAATTAACGCATAAATTTAAAATTTATTAGTAAGTTTTATTTTTAGGGCCTTCCACCTACTAGCTTAGGCTAGGCTTGTGGGCTAGGGAGTGTAAACTTCCCACAAGCTATAAACTTAGATGTAGTGGACCATTCATTAGGTAAATCCTTGGTTCTACCGCTGTATCTGGGAAGCTCCTCTCAAACAGGAGTTAAGCACGAGGCCACGTGGAGGCTTGGACAGAGGGGATAACCCCCTGAATCCTTGTCAAAACGTAACCCAGGACTTTTGCGCATCTGGGGATTCTGTCTAGGCAGAATTTTAGGCTCAGCTACCCTGCCCATGCGTACGAGTTCGTCTTGCGACTGTCCCCCCAGATAGTAGGTATTATCAAGGTAGCCTTTAGTCTCTTGTCTTTTAGGGCTCATACACAGGTAAACCGGAAGGTTATTTCTGGTTCACCTCGGACAGACTTGGAAGGTAACCCTTGTGGAAAGTGCAGGAGGGTGGTGGGTGATTCCTCTGCTTGTGCCTGAGAACCCCTCAAGGACGCCAAGTAACTGTTCATCAGCCTTCTTCTGGAAGGTATATCTTTATAGCCTGTTTAGATTGCTTGAGACTCTAGGATCTTTTTAGTGAGTGCTGTGTGGTTTGTCTGTACTTAGTGGGCCTTTAGGTGTCTACTTTGTAATTTTGGTTGACCATCAACCTCAGACTTTGTCTCTTGTTTTGAATCTATGGCTAACACCCCTTGCACACCAACCAAGAGATCCCTTCAATGGGAACTCCTTGTCATATTCCTCTCACAGGGAATGTTGGTGTTCCCTTGATGGCCACCTTGAATCTTCCGGGATTCACCATAGGGCTACAGGTGTGGTTGTTTTCCACTCCAACTGTCCTGAATGCTACTGATGCTTCCCAAGTAAGCACCTTATATCAAGGGCATCAAAACATTGTCTCCCCTTCACCTGTAGTTAGTTCTCCTCCCCCTTCTACCTCATGCGGTGAAAGTGCTGATACTAGTAACCGGCAGTCTAAAAGGAGTAAAAGAAGGAGGAATAGGAAGAAAGCATATAAGCAAGGGGGCACTCGTTCAACCTATGCAAGTCAAGTTGAACCTCACCACCCAGCCTCAGTTGTTCAGGCTGGGGGCACCCATCCAACCTCTGCAGGTCATGTTGGATCTAGTCACTCAACCTCTGGTGATCACGTTGAGTGCACCCGTTCAACCTCTGGTTTTCAAGTTGAACCATCCTATCCAACCTCTGTTGTTCAAGTTGGATCCATCCATCCAGCCTCTAGTGATCAAGCTGGTGGGATCCTTCCAACCTTTTCAGGTCATGTCGGATCCTGTCACTCAACTTCTGGTGTTCAAGCTGAGTGCATCCGTTCAACCGCTGGTTTTCAAGTTGAACCTTCCCATCCAACCTCTATTGTTCAAGTTGGATCCATCCATCCAGCCTCTGGTGTTCACGCTGGTGGGATCCTTCCAACCTTTGCAGGTCATGTCGGATCCTGTCACTCAGCCTCTGGTGTTCATGTTGAGTGCACTCGTTCAACCTCTGGTGTTCAAGTTGAACCTCCCCATCCAACCTCTGGTGTTCACGTTGGATCCGTTCACCCAGCCTCTATTGCTCAAGCTGGGGGCACACACTCAACTGCTACAAAGCATGTTGATCCTTACCATTCAACCTCTGTTTTTCATGTTGATGGTGCCCGTCCTACCTCTACAAGTCAAGTTGGACCTAGTCTCTCAGCCTCTGCCAGGCACGCTGGGGGCAGTCTTTCAGCCTCTTTGTTTCAAGCTGAGGAAAACCCGTCAACCACTGCGAGTCATGTTGACACTGTTGACAAGTCTACCCGTTTAAAACAAAAGCTCAAGTTTCCTTGTAAGCTTTGTGAGGGAGACCACCTTACTTATAAATGCCCTTCTATTGAGGAGGTGCGAAGAGTTTGGATTCATGGTCATCCCGTTTTTGAACATTATGGAGTCTCTCAACAACCAGCCTCTCTTAGTGAGGTTGGACCCAGTCACCCAGCCTCTGTTGTTCACGCTGGGGGCAAACTCTCATCCTCTGCTAGTCATGTTGAGAGAAAACAGTCATCCACTGCAAGTCATGTTGACTCAGTTGAGAAAACTGGTCGTTCGAAGCATCATCTTAAGTTCCCTTGTGTGCTATGCAAGGGAGATCATCTTACTCGTCTGTGCCCTGCTATCCCAGAGGTGCGAACAGTGTGGTCCAAGACTCATGGATTTCGTTCTTCTGAACACCCTATAGTTTCTCAACCTCCTACTCAACCTTTGGTTGATCAAGTGGTCGAACAAATCTCAGATTTGGTTGATCCCACTCTTCTTTCGGAGAGTGTTCCTCATGTAATTGAACCAATGTCATCTTTGGTTAATCCCACTCTCCCTTCGGAGAGTGACTTTCACGAAGCGGTTGAATCGGTTTCATTATCGATCAATCCCACTCTTCCTTTGGAGAGTGAAGTGTCTACTAGTAACATTCTTTTCACTGCCAGTTCAGATCTTACTGAACAAGGGGGCACTAAACTTGTTTCGGATCAACCCCCACCAAGCTCTTGGATTGCTTCCTTTGATTGGGATAGCCTAGTTGAGCCGCGCCTTCCTTCCGCTGCACCTTTCCAGATAAAGGTCAAAGTTGAACCCTATACAATTTCTTGTTGCATTGTTGATGAAGGAGCCTCAGTTAGTATTTTGTCTGCTCATGCTTGGCGAGGTATGGGATCTCCCAGCCTTGTGTCGACTACTAGTCAGTTACTGGCGTTTGATAGAAGACCTTGTATAGCCTTGGGAATTCTTCCTCAAACACCTGTTCCTTTGGGTGGGAAGACCGTCTTAGTTGACTTCATGGTGATAGAAGACCCCTTGGACTTTAATATGCTCCTTGGACGTGATTATGTCTATGCCATGCAAGCTGTGGTGTCAACATTCTTTCGTGTGATGTACTTTAATCATGGCGAAGAAATTGTCACTATAGATCAGTTGGATTTTCTTGATCCATCTCCTGACCCAACTAGAGACCAAGTCTTTCCTTTATTGATTCCCAGTGTTTCTGTAGACACTACCCCGCCACAGGTGAACTATGTGACTTCTTGTCATTTCTGTTCAATTGCTACTGAGAGGCAGCCTCTATTTTCATGCTTACCTTCTCGGGACTTGGTCCCAGTAGTTGATCGGGTGAGTCATCCTATGCAGATTGTAGAGCCTTCTCTCCACTCTGTCCATCCATTTGAAAGTTCAGATATGTGTCCTATCTCGGATGATTTCCTCCCTTCGGATGAAGTCTTCCTGGAGTCTTTGATATAGTCTAACCTTCTTTTTCAGTTGTGATTAAGTCTAACCCTGATTTGCTTAGTAAGCCTTCCCTTTTTCTTATGTTGGTTTTTGTTGAGTCTTTTGATTCTTCATTTGAAAAGCAAGTCAGTGATCCTGATGAGTTTGATTTTTTCTTATGAATTTGTCAGCTCCTGTGATATTGAGTTTGTTCCTGTAGACTCTATCTCCCTTGTTTATTTTCTCTTCTCTTCTGAGGTTGATCTTATTGATTATAAACCCTCGAGCCTTGGTCCTATAGAATCTTCTTTGGTTGATTCTGCCTTGACTTTTCCTTTTGTAGAAGATAGCGAAGTCACAAGTGTTTCTGCCAAAGTGACCCGCATTGGATCGTTTCTTCTGATGTTGTTGTTTCTTGGAGACAGGATTATTAGTTGGATTCACAACTGTTTATGGGCCTCACCTTGTTGTTCAAGCTATAATTGCATTTGCATATGCCTTGCTCGCGCTTATGATCCTGATGCCGGCTTCCACGCTTTTAGCTCGTTGTATAAGCCCTCATCTTTGTTCTCATCACCGCTTAGCCTTGTATCATTTTGCTTTGCAACTTGACACCCTTTACCCCGAGGAGACGTTCCTCGAGTTTCCTTATCTTGCTCGCTTTCCTTGTATTATGCATAGGTTTGTTCCTTGCGCTTGGAACTAGTTTCGCTTGTTTATGACACTCGTCTCCTCGCATTTAGAGCATTCTTTCTGCTCTCCTTCGAGCTCATTAAAAATAGTAAGGAGGCCGCGAGTTGACTTTTCCGGACTCGTTAAAACTTCACGGGAAATATTATGAGTTTCTTTAGGCCCAAGTCTGACTCCTCAAAATAGACTTGACTGCCGAGTAAACTTGTCCATTCAGGATCGTTAAGAATATGTGAACGGGCATCCACATTGGTGGTAGGTTATCTCTTTCTCAGACCATGTGGAATAATACGAGAAAGGATCCCTCTCTTTTCTACTGAATTGAGAAGAGTATTCTCAGGCATAGGTTTATCTTTTTTCCGGACCTGAGGGACTAAACTTACGGAAAAGGAACCCCCGGTATGAGCTTAGTTTTCTCTTTTTCATGCTCTGGACCAAAACATGAAAAAGATTCTGAGTGTACTTTATGTCTATGTCATGCTCGTTAAACTCTAAAGAACAAAGCATCGAATTTATTGTTGTAAGCTCCATTTCTCGTACTCAAATGGATCTTTCCGAGTGATCTTGCCTTCCTTCACACTCGTAAAACTCAGGCTATATATGCTGCTTTTGAAGGAGCGTCGGGTAGGTGGTAATTTAACCTTTTTCGGACCTTCCTGACTAATTACGAAAAAGGTGTGCCTTTTCTTCTTTGGAAGTTAAGAGAGTTCTTCTGTTGTTTGTTTTATACTTTTTCGGCCTCAGGAGACTAAATTGTACGAAAAAGGACCCCCCCTGGAGTCTTCTTTGGATTTTTCAGACTCTCTAAACTATGAAAACACCCTCGAGCATGTACTAGTTCGGGCTCGTAAAATCCACGAATCAGTGCCTTATCAAGCATTCTTCTTTCTTTTCTTCGAGCTTGTCAAAAAATGAAGATGGTCCTGAGTTTGCTTTCTTGGACTCGTTAAAAATTTACAAGAAAGAAGGGAAGGGGAAGGTTTATTTCCATGTCTTTTTACATCATGGCAGCAAGTCTTGTTTCCTTGAACAAAGCACCAGTTTTGAGTCTATCAACAGTTAGTTCCTAGTATTTTGACCTTATCCTGATTCAGAGTTTCTTACTCCTCCAGTTGGTCTCTTTTCCAATTATATGGGGAATCTGTCAATGTCTCCTACATTGTATATTTGTTTCGTTGGTTCTATTTTGTGTCAAAATCTGCCTAAGTCACTTTTGTGTCGTGCTCACTCTTCAAGGATTAAACCTTTGTCGGCCATTCTGCAGTTGCCTTGACCTTTTGTGTCGGCCATTCCCTGGTATCCGTTCATTACATCATGTCTTCAGTGGTCCTTTTTGTGAAATTCAGTACCAATTCCAGATCCAATTAGTCTTGGAGTTACCTCGTGTTGGATGATGAAGGATGCCTTAATGCCTTCCTTCCAATGGATCTCTTCCTATCGACTGCAACACATCTTGCTCTGGGAATGAGATTTAGAGTTTTATGACGGTACCTTGGGAATTGTTGTCCTCAATCGAAATTTCCCTCGCTATTGAGTAGTGGGGATACCTTAATGTCTCCTACTCGATGGATTCTTCAAGTGTTCGACTTCAAGTCCTTGTAATCACACTTGTTAGAATGTACTAGGTACCTTGGGGACCATTTTTATTGATGGTGGTTTCCCTCGCGTTTGTTAATGGTTTTCATTATTGACCGGTAATCAAACGGTTTCCTCCATGTTCGACTTCAGCTTCTTTATTCGCATGGTTAGGATTCGTACCTTTTTTGGGCGGTTTGGATTGAAGACCTTGGGGCCGACAGTAGCATTGTCATTTTTTTCTATTGCCTGAGTTGCGCAAGACCTTGTTATACTTTATATGACATTTTGCTGAGACATAGATCCACCTTGTATTTTTGTGGCTATGATCGATTGTTGAGTATGGATCTACCTTGTTCATTTGTGGCCATGACTCCTTTAGATTTGATATGGCGCCTTTTTGCATATTGAGCGACCATGATAGTTTCATCAGTTATACATATGTTGGATCCGCCTGTATCTTTATGGCGATGTTTTGTATATGGACGTGTATGTCCCAGAGATCAGTTTTTCTGACATTTATCTCTCTTACAGGTACCTTCACTCGAGCCTTTCGATCTTGGATTCTCTGCTCTCTCTCCATACTTAGTTGTTTCCTTTATAATGTATTTTGGCTATCATCTTCCCCTCTAACCTCACACATTAGGGGGGATATTTTATATCCCAAAATGAAACATCTCTACCTGTGACCACTTTCCCATGATTTCGTCCCATGACGACCCTTCATGAAAGTCATTGAAAGTCACTGAAAAACACCTATCTTGGAGGACCCATATCTTGAGTTCTGTAACTCCGTTTGACCTCATTTATACGCCGTTGGAAAGGTATTTCAGTTAGCTAAAACTTTCTAGAATACATCAAAGTTTGAAAATGCCCTCAAATACCCTAAAAATGCGTATTTCGTCCATTCGCGATTTTCCTTAAGGAAAACCCATGAATGTGCCTCTTAGCATTTAAAAATTAAAACATGAGTTAATTGGAGATTAGTTATTTAATTTAACTTAATTTCCTTAAATGCTGTAACTTCTCCAACCTTCAAAACTACCTTATTTCACCCATATAAATAGAGGTAGGGAGGTCCATGAGAAGGGGACTTGGATTTTTGCACTGTTATGCTAGAGGAATCGGGACTCTCTTTGCCCACACCTTTTCCCTGGAGGTCTTCCGTTGCAGAGCTTGGAGGCTAAGTTCTTTGGAGAAGAGAAATAGCAAAACCAGATCAAGGTTTCATGAGGTTCCAAACTTGAAGAGAAGGTATATCTGTACTTGTTTTCAAGATTAATAAAGATGTGATGTCCTTCTTCTTCCCAAATCATTGTTCAATGTGTGATTGAATCTCTGTTTCTGATCATATGATGATGTTATTCAGATCATTTGTTTATGTTTATTTTATTATCATTGTCTTATATATGGTCATAATGGTTTGAGGAAGGTATAACTTGTTTTGCAGGTCTCTTGGAGCGAGAGGAGCAAGAAGAGGATTGAAGAGAAAGCTTGGACCAGCATTCAGTTAATCAAGTGTGGATCTTTCTCATCTCTGAAACTTGCTATTATATACTTGTTGAACATTGTGCATCTCTCTTTCAACCCCAATACGTTGATGGCCTCTTAAACCCTAGCCATAGGACACTTTCCTTTACAACACATGGAAATCTAAGTCTCACAACCAATCTGTACTCTAATGCATGCTAGAATTCATGCAATAATATAATCGCGGAAGCGTACTCATACTTGGATGCATATCTAACAATCTCTTAACCGGTCGCATAATGAGGTCTTGAACGCATATGGAAAAACACACAAGAATCACAGAAACATACTCATGCCCCGATGTATATTAAAATTCTAGGTGCATAAGAAAACTCAAGCAAAAATATCAGAATATAATCATAACCAGATCCATATTTATGAACTGAAGCAAAATCACAGTACATACACATATACAAAACTATGAATCCCCAATTCCCATATTACTATTTTAATAGAAACTCCTATGGTACTTTCGTTGACCATGAGCTTGACCAAGAAGACCTCTATACCTCAGTAAATTTTTATTAGTGCAACTCAAAATATAGACGAAGCAATCATCTTAGCTATTTGTAAACATATTCGTAACTGAGCAAGCGAATAACCGGATACCTGTGTACTTACATGCTCAGGTCTCACATAGAACTGTCAAGGTATAGGGTCATCTTCGTTGTGATTTTGAGCTAATGTTCCAGCCTACCCTGCACAAATCCAAGGTCAGTAAATATGTAGTTCTAAAGTAAAACATCTAGGAGCATTTTTGAGCCCAATTAGTCCCAAGTGTTCCAACTTGGCTCTGATACCATATGTAACATACCCCTTGTACCTCCATGCCATTATGTGTGCAAGGAGGGGGTGATATTTTTGTTACGCTGTCACTACCAAAGAGTCAATGATGTTAGGGTCAAAGTTACATGGCCTTGCAATGAAACATATCAAAATGGATTTGGTGATATAAAAAAAAACTACACCAGTTGAAAAAGCAAACATTAAAAGGGTGGGTGGTCATTACAAGAAGGCTGACTGTCTCGGGACCAGCATACTTCCCAACATATTAAAATCAACCTTTTCATTCCTTCCCGCTATTGATATTATTTTCATAATATACTAGGTAAGGGCCTCTAAAAAGAACTTTCAGCTTTTTATATACATATTAATCATTCTATAATCAAAATTTTCTTTTGTATTTAAAACATTTAAGAAAATCACCCAACCATTTCATCATCACCAAAAAGAGATCATCCAAGAACATTCAGCCATTTATATCAGCACATTCAGCCATTCACAACAACACATTCATCCATTTGCATTATCATAATTAAGAGATTGAATTCAAGCACATTCATCCATTCACATCAACACATTCAGCCATTTACATCAGCACATTCAGCCATTTGCGTTATCATGATTAAGAGATTGAATTCAAGCACATTCAGCCATTTACATCAGCACATTCAGCCATTCACATCAGCACATTCAGCCATTTGCGTAATCATAATTAAGAGATTGAATTCAAGCACATTCAGCCATTTACATCAGCACATTCAGCCATTTACGTTATCATGATTAAGAGATTGAATTCAAGCACATTCAAACATTTATGTCAGCACATTCAGCCATTTGAGTTATCATGATTAAGAGATTGAATTCAAGCACATTCAGCCATTTACATCAGCACTTTCATCCATTTGCGTTATCATGATTAAGAGATTGAATTCAAGCACATTCAGCCATTTACATCAGCACATTCAGCCATTTGAGTTATCATGATTAAGAGATTGAATTCAAGCACATTCAGCCATTTACATCAGCACTTTCATCCATTTGCGTTATCATGATTAACGGATTGAATTCAAGCGCATTCAGCCAATTACATCAGCACATTTATCCATACATCTATCATAGATACATAAACATACGTGGGAAAGGTAAAAGAAAACATTTAGACACATGAAAAGAAAACAGAACAAAGATGTACGTGGTTCACCCCAACCTTGGGGTTACGTCCACCAAAAGGGTGTCACATCTCGTGACATTAGATTCATTTAAAAGTTACAATCCGCAATATCATAATTGCCGTAAACTCTCTTATCTGAGAGCATTTACAAATACCTTCATTAGAAGTTACAAATCCGCAACTTCCAGGCTGCGACAAATTTCTTTCTATCATTCTCATATACTCTCCTTTTTGAGAGTATCTCTAAGCCATTCGTGATGAGCTTGGTCAATAAATTTATGTAATAGCGATGGGTCAACCAAAATAGGTTAATGATGTACAACCAAGTTTGCTCTTGACTCTAAAACTCCTTTGTACTTAAACCATACTTTTATTGTCATTAACATACTATGAACCACCCTATACGTTAAATCCATATATGTACAATGAATATAACTATTTCACAGGTATGTTCTAAATCATAGTACACTTACGTTTAACAGTTTCATTAGCAGTTCATAGTATACTTCTCTCTATACATGGAAACCCTGTAAATGTAAAAGTATATTCAACCCATTTTATGTTTAAAGCATTTTGCTTCAGTTTAAACCCTTCTTTTTGAAGGCAGAAATAATACCTACCAGCGCAGGGTATTAAAACGTTTTACTTCAATTTAAACCCTTTTTGAAGGCAGAAATAAAATCTACATTTTGCTTCAATGTAAACCCCTTTTTTAAGGCAGGAATAAAGTCTACCTGCCCAAGGTATTAAAACGTTTTGCTTCAATTTAAGCCTTTTCTGAAGGCAGAATATAAAACCTACGTTTTGCTTCAATTTAAACCTCTTTAAAGGCAAAAATAAAACCTACGTTTTTCTTCAATTTAAACCTTTTTAAAGACAGAAATAAAATCTATGTTTTGCTTCACATGTGCAGAAAAACACATACCCAGGAGTGGACGCAGTCAAATGTAATCACATGTGCTGATGGCTCCTGGGACGGTGTTGCTCTCTCCAAAATTATCTTGATCTATGATTGTAGAGCTGATAAGTGGACACTTATTACAGTGCAGACATGGGTGCATCTCGGGTCGATAGTGATCTGTAGCAGGGAGTTTTCTCCTAAAACCTCCAAATGATTGAGGAGACGCACCCACTCTAGTGGTTCCTCTCAACAAACAAAAAGGCCAATCCTTCCCTTGACAGGAGCGAATTACCTCTACAGCAAGAGACAGTGCGTTTTCTAGTAGAATGCCTGGGTTTTCCTTCTTTTTCCCTTTCCCCCCCCTAATCGTCTTCGACAGCCCAAAAATATCCTGGTAGAGACCATAACGTCTCCATAATTAATGATTATCGATTTCAGGTAACGCCTCCTTAATCGACGACTGGAATTCAGGATAAAAATAAACCCCCCCCATACTCAACGTCTCTCCATGGTCAAAGTAAAACTTGGGAAGAAATTAATGTCTCCATAATCAGTGGCCGTAAATCAAGTAATGGTCTCCATAATCAGTGGCCGTAAATCAAGTAATGGTTTCCACACCTCTCGCCTATTTCCACAATCAGAGGGAATTCATTAATACATATGCGATATGTCAAAATAGGGAATAATATATATATATATATCCATATCTGTAATTGCTTTTTGACATAATCTCTAGCAATATTCCTGTCGTGTATGTAAGGTTCTCTATATATATTATTCCAGAGATTCCTTTTAATATATATATAATTCTCTTATATATCTACATACAATAATGCTCCACCATTATGTGCAGGTCCTTCTTATATATATATTTAATACAATTCTTATATATATTTAACATAAGAAGTTCTTGTTTATTTTATATATATATATATAGTACTCGTAAAGTACATATGCAACAATAATGCTCTTCTATATATGTTTAATATATATA
>LPNX010279412.1:114308-291529 GCA_001517045.1 Pseudotsuga menziesii
AAGATGGTAATTCTATTTTAACATAGCTTAATTATACTCATAGCTAATGGCTAGGCTAGGGTAGTATTTGGAGCTAATTCTGGTAGTAAATTAGGAATCCCTAACCATACTATTTTTCCCTTATACGTTCAATTTTCCCATCGTTAAGATGTGTCTACGGCCTAAACCTATGACTTGGAACTTAGGCTGTATTAATTTCAAGGTCTTATTGGTGGGGCCTTGGCCTTGGGCTCCTCACTAGAAGACGAATACAATAATCTTCAAAATTTACATAGCATTCAAGGGTTTACAAGAGAGACATTACAAGTAAGCCTAGGCAAAGGCCATGAAAGAAATTAACACTACAACTACTGACAGAGCATCACTACACACACAACAACGCAATAAACATAGAAAGAAATCAAATGCAAACTGTACGACTCTCCATTCTCACAATAGAGTGGTAACACTTCTCTTTACATAGACAAAGGAGCTGGAGAAGAGACAAAGGAGCCCTGATGGCCGCAATGAACAGACAGAGCTAGACAAAAAACACTTGATAAGAATGAGAGCTACGGTTGCTTCGTGAGATTTTTAAGTTATGTATTGGATGGTGGTAAACGTTCCACGTGCCCACCAAATATTTCCATCCACAATGAGTTGAATGATATAGTTGTCACAGCATTGTCGGGACAACAAATAATTTACAATGATTTAAATAATGACTGTAATAACAAGGTAATATACAAAGTCAATAACGCATCATTTCAAATGATAAACTATGAAGTCGAGCCATGTTAATTAACAAGGTTTTTGGTAGTATTGATAAAAATTATATTATAAACCTTGAAATCTTCTTTGGTAAAGAACAAAATTGTGTATGGCATCGAAGACCTTGTTTCATAAATATCTTATAATCTTTCTTAATCAAACTTTTAAGAAAATATCGATAGTATAATAGAAGTTTTAAGCAGGATTGTTAATGCCTCTATTGACCCTTTATATAACCATGAACTATGAATGTTTAAGCTGTTAGAACTAGATATAAATCAATAAGGTGTATATAGAAATAAATAACATATATACACTAGAATAGCTCTTACTCTTTAATGTGGCCTACAGTACTGAGAGTAAGATAAATCTCTTATAAGTACATGATCTTTAGTCTTCATGAGATAGCAAGATCTAAGATGAATCAAACCAGGGATAGGTTGGACTTGGGAGTTTATGATAGTAAACTATCTAGGAATTTATTGCATCACCTTTACTTATAAAGTAAATAGTAGGATAATGTAAAGTTCATTGCATTATTTGGTCATTAAGAAAATGGGAAAATATAAGTCACAACTTGACATTATTCATGCAGAGGATCACTTATAAATATAATGCAATTATAAGCTGTTAAACTTCCTCTACTAAAGCTAAATAAAAGGTGAGGCTAAGAGCTCTGTATAAGTTTGCTTCTTGGAAAGCCTTAGGTCTGTTCATTACTTATAAGCAGTGTTGTAATTTTAAAAATAGTAACAACAATAAAATTTAGTTTCAGTAAGAGTACTGATATGCTAAATATTGAGCTCTACTAAAGACTGGAAATAGCTTAGAGTAATGATAGAAAGAAGTTTAATCTAAGTAGTAGTCATTCTTATAATAAACAATCAATAGTGTAAAGAGACTGATCATAATGACATGCATTTAGATACTGATATAGTTGCAACATAAATAAGGAGAAGGTACTTTACCTTGTAGTACCTTGAATTCTACTAAGCAAACTTTTACTCTAGTAGTATATTATGCTAAAAGAAGTATATCTGGATTAATTCTTACTAGTTTAAAATTTACCTGTCAAGCCTGTAAGATCCAGAATTCCAGGTAAGTTAACAATCACTAAGTAAGCCCTATCTAGAAAGTAACTTCTCACATACTTGACAAATCAAACTATCAATACAGCTAAAAATAACTTAATGTAGATTATTTACATCACATATCGAAATTAAAATAGTATTGCTCTATATGTGTTTAAGTTAATGGTTACTTTTGTTAACTGTTTCATTATTTCTATTAGTTGTTAGAAGTTATCTAACTCCGACTATAAATAGTTTATGTTACATCAAAAATTTTAATTTTTTGTGAAAATTTGGGGTTTTGACATGTGGTATCAAAGCACAAGGTTCAAACAGTAGTCCTTGACGAAGCCCAACTAGTTTTTATGAAACTAGTTGCTGATGTATTTTTCTTGTAAATGTTATTCAACAGAGAAATTGTTTCTGAAGTTTAACAACAGGTATGGAAAGGCTGGAGGAATATGCCGAAGAAGAATCTCCATTTACTGAACCAGAAAACTTACGAAGAGACCTTATACAAGAAGATCTAACCACCAATTGCTCAGAATTGTTACGAACCATGAAAGACTTAAAATTTGAAATGGAATCCGTTGAACGAGAGAATGAAAGAATTCTGAGGGCTAAGGAGGAGCTGAATCAGATCCTAATAGAAAGGTTTCAAAATGAAGGTAGGGGTAAAATAATTGAATCGAAAGATACAAGTCATCAACAAAAATATAAAAAGATTAAACAGACTAAAAATGAAAGTGGCTCATCTTCAGAGGTGTTTGGTGAGGAACGCAATTTTCATTCCACTAGTGATAGTAGTGATGATAACCATTATACTAAAAAGAGAAAATGTAAACCCTATGAGTAAATTTCTGGGGAATTCAAAAAGATAAAACCACCAACATTCAATGGAGAGACTGAGAAGGGGGAGGAAGTGAAATCCTGGTTATCTAGGATGAAGAAGTACTTCTAGATTTATAACTATTCTAACCAATTAAAGGCTAGAATGGCTATCTACAATCTCTCAAAAAAGGATGATATTTGGTGGCAGGACCTGAAAAGAGTGAAGGGAATAAAAGAAAGGAACGTAAATTGGAGTACCTTCAAGAGGTACTTTAAAAATAAATTTGAGTTTGAGAAGTACTATGAGGAGAGACCAAAAGAATTCTATGAGCTTAAATTAGGATCAATGACTATGCAAGATCTAAACAACAAGTTTTTAAGTTTGCTTAGGTATGTGCCATACCTTGTAGATGAAAAACCAAAGATACAACGATTCCTCAGTTGTCTAACTTATCATATTAAGGATGAGATTGAGTATGACAATCCAAAGACTTTGGAAGAAGCTATGAAGAAAGCCAACTTCTGTTATGAATAGAATCAGAAGAAGGAAAGCATGGCCAACTGGAAGGCTAAGAGGAATAATAACCAGTATGATCAAAAGAGGAAAAAATTTGTGCCCAACTGAAATTCTAAGAACAATAAGGCCAAAAATTTTACTAACAAGAATTTCCAAGAGAATAAGAATAATTCACCAAGCAATCCGAATAATTCCAAGGGTAAAGAATTTACTAATAACCATGGTAATTACACCAATAAATTTGAACGCAAAAAATCTATAAAGTGTTGGGAGTATAATGGCCCACATTATGCTTCAGTTTGTCCTAATCAAAAAAATACTGTCAGTAATATTCATACCATACATGAAGAGATTATTGTTGGAGAATTAGTGAGTACTATGCCCAGAATCAATGCAACCTTGGAGAATCGATATGCAGAATATCAAACTTCCATGGTGGAAGTAGAAGGTATGAAAAACCAAATCCCTATAACTATTTTAATTGATATAGGAGCTAGTCTCAATTATATTTCACCTAAAATGGTAGAAAAATGTAAGTTTCCTGTTGAAAATTTTGAAAATTCTTGGTTAGTTTAGTTAGCCACTGGTGCTAAAAGGAAGGTAACTTGTTTTGTAAAATAATGTGCAGTAGTTATGGATCAATTTGAAACTGTTGTAAAGCTCAATGTATTACCTCTTGGTTCTTATGACTTACTCATCAGTATGGATTGGTTAGAACAACATAGGATAATTTTAAATTGTTATGATAAAACATTTACGTGTATAAACAGTGATGGAAAACTAGTAAGTGTAAAAGGAATCCCTAGAAAAACCACCATAAGGCAGATTTCTACTCTACAGCTTAAGAGAGCTGTTAGGAAGGGCTGTAAAGCTTATGCAGTAACAATAATTGATGAGGAAAATTTAAATAAGAAAGATAAATTAAAATTGGAAGACATACCAGTCTTAAGAGAATATGTTGATGTATTTCCAGAAGAAATTCTGGGACTACCTCCCAAAAGAGAACTGGATTTTACCATTGAGCTGGTACTTGGTGAAGTACCTAACTCAAAGGCCCCTTATCGAATGAACATACTTGAACTTAATGAATTAAAGTCACAACTAAAAGAACTTATTGATAAAAAGTATATTCGACCTAGTCTGTCTCCCTCGGGGGTACCGGTCATCTTCGTTAAGAAAAAGGACGAAACCATCTGACTTTGTAGGAATTACCATTAGTTGAATAAGATGAATATCAAAAATAGATACCCGTTTCCCCACATAGATGATCTATTTGATTAACTATGTGAAGCCACGGTGTTTTCAAAAATTGATTTAAGGTCTGGATATCATCAAGTTAGGATTAAAGATGAAGACATCTTTAAAATAGCTTTTAGAACTTGATATGGCCATTACGAGTTTGTCGTCATGCCATTCAGGCTTACTAATTCCCCATCTGTCTTTATGTGTTTAATGAACAATGTTATGAATAAGTATCTAGATAATTTTGTAGTCATGTTTATCGACGATTTATTAATCTATTCAAAAACTAAAGAAGAACATAAAGAACATTTAAAAATTGTTTTGGAAGAGTTATGAGATCATCAACTCTTTGCAAAGTTTAGTAAATGTGATTTATTCAAAGATAAGATTCAGTACTTAGGTCATGTGGTGACTAAGGAAGGGATTTCGATGGATCCCGAAAAGATAAAGGCGATTGAAGATTGGTTGGTTCCTAAGGATGTAACTGATGTTCGATCCTTCATGGGAATTACCGATTATTACTGGAGGTTCATTGAAGGTTTTTCAAGAATTACAAATCCGATAACTTCTTTGCAGAAGAAAGGAAATAAATTTGATTGGAACCAGAAATGCGAGGAAAGCTTTAAAAAGTGAAAAACATTATTAACCAATGCACCTATTTTAAGAATAGCTGATCCAAATAAAGAATTTGTTGGGTGCACTAATTCCTGCAATGATGGTTTATGTAGTGTTTTGACTCAAGAAGGGCATGTTATTGCCTATGAGTCTAGGAAATAAAAAATTCATGAAAAGAATTATGCAACTTATGATCTAAAATTAGCTGCTGTTATACATGCTCTAAAGATGTGGCGACATCACCTAATTGGCAGAAAATTTATTTTAATGACTGATAATAAAGGACTAAAATATTTGTTAGATCATCCTAATCGAAATGATAGACAAGCTAGGTGGCTAGATTTTCTAAGTGAGTATGAATTCGAAATTCAGCACATTAAAGGTAAAGAAAATAAAGTTGTTGATGCATTAAGTAGAAATGCAAGGATAAATTTAACAGCAGTTATCAGCACCTATACAACAGATCTGGATGAATAGTTTAAAGCAGGGATAGAAAAAGATGAAAATTACTAAAACTTACAAGCTAAAACAAAAGAAAATCCAACAGAAATATTAAGTAAAGGGTACAGTTTGAATGAAAAAGAATTTTTACTGTATAAAGACAGAATGTATGTACCTAATGTACCTAAAGTTAAGTTGTTAATTTTGTATGAAATCCATAAAACTCCATACTCAAGTCATCCAAGCTATCAAAAGACTATAACTATGTTAAGAAAAGAATATTTTTTGCCAAATATGAAGACTGAACTAGCAGAGTATATCGCTAGATGTTTTGAATGTCAATAGGTGAAAACTAAACATCAACACCCAGCTGGATTACTTCATCCATTACCCATTCCTAGCTAGAAATGGGAGATAATTAGTCTCGATTTTATTACTGGACTACCTTAAAATTCAGAATTTAAATGATTTTATCATGGTAGTGGTCGATAAATTAAGTAAAGAAGCTCACTTTATACATGTTCAAGCCACATATAAAGCTGTAAACATAGCTGATATTTTTTTTAAATAGATTTTTCGACCGCATAGAATAATGAAAGTTATAATCTCAGATAGGGATCCTAAATTTACAGGTAACTTTTGGAAGTCTCTGTTTAAAGGATTAAACACTACATTAAATTTTAGTACTTCATTCCATCCTCAGACAGATAGACAGACTGAAAGAGTAAATCAAGTACTGAAATAGTTATTAAGAATGTATGTGAAAGACCAGCCAGGTAAATGGGAGGATTATTTGCATTTGGTAGAATTTGCTTATAATAATAATTATCAGGAATCAGCCAGATTTAGTCCTTTTGAAATCTTGTATGGAAGAAAATGTAATACTCCTATCTCTTGGAGTAATCTGGTGGATAGACTAGTATTAGGTCCTGAACTATTAAAGGAAATGGAAGAAATTGTAAAGCAGGTACAAGGTAATCTGAAAGTTCCGTAGGATCGATAGAAAAGTCAAGCAGACCATAAAATAACTCCAAAAGAGTTTCAAGTAGGTGAACATGTGTTCATCAAGGTGAGGCCCAAAAAGAGCTCTCTGAGATTGGGCAGTTATGCAAAACTAGCACCTCGTTACTGTGCTCCATTTGAAATACTATCCAGGATTGGACAAGTAGCTTATCAATTAGCATTACCATCAAATTTAAAAGTACATAATGTTTTTCACATTTTTGTATTAAAAAAATATGTTCATGATGCTACTCATGTTGTTAACTGGAATGATGTACAGCTAGAACCAGAAGGAGATTTTCTGGTGGACCCATATTGTATACTTGAGTGCAAGGAGATCACACTTTGGAATAGCACCATTGGTCAGGTGAAGGTGCAATCGAAGCACCTTAATCCAAAAGAAGCCACCTGGGAATTGGAAAGTAATATGCGAGATGCATATCCAATTCTGTTCCAGGGGAATTCTGAGGATGAAGAATAAATAACATCAAGGATGATGTTATACTTTAAGGGGGTGTGTATGTCATATGCCCCAATTTTGCAAAAATAATGTTATATTATCTGTTATTATTTGAGAAAAATATGTTAAATTTTATGCTAAGTTGTAATTGATGAATCACTAGAGTCAAGGATGTTTAATGTAATTCTGAATATTTCAATTATAAATAAATAAAGGAGGAGACAACAACTTAGGAGAGTTGTTAAAAAAGTGTTTACTGGTCAAATTGGTGGAGGAGACTAGGTGGAGAGAAAACAGACATCTGGCAGCATCTTCAAACCACTTCCAACTTTTGTAGGTGGAAACCTCCCTACATTTGGGGTCATGATTCCCAAAGAAAGTGGGATCAGAGCAAGTGGCTCAATTAATGACAATTGACCCAAAAGACCTAGGCAATATTTATAAAAATTCCCATTGAAGAGAGCTGAGGCTACTCATTCTAGAGAAGTGATCACTCAGGTGAATGTACTTCAGAGAAATTGAATGGAAGGGAATTGTGGAAATAGTTTGAGGGGATAACTCCCGAGTGATCTAGTGCAGCTTTTAGGCTGAAAGATCTTACTGCTGAGTGCAGGGGTGTTTTACTAAGTTATTGGATTAGTCTACTGCTTGCATGCTCCACCAGTTCTCAGCCAAGAAGACCAGGAACAAGCTCGGCTGTCCTGAGGAAGCGTTTTTTGAGTGCTTTCCAGGAATTTGGTAGGGAGGAACGGCCTCCTAACGCTGTTGTTGTCTATCCTAATGAGGTTCTACATTATTTGTTTTACTGTGTCAAATAGATAAATCTGAATCTGACTATTAAATGAATGTTAAATATTCAGTGTGTAAATTGTTAGAATAGAAAATAATTCTAGTTTATGTTTTTCCACACCTGGAAGGACCAGGCCGTACTCCAGCACATATAGAGTATTTAAAGTAGATGAAAAAAATTGTTAAGAGACTGAATGTAATAGATATGGTTCTGCATTTCGTACTTAGCAGAGTAATTTATTTCAGTAGGTAGGTTATTATTAAAAAAAGGAACAGTGATCTCGTTATCTATGTTTATTATTCTAACAAGTTTATTTATGTAAACATAATGGAAAAGAAATAGCAGAAATTTAGTACAAGTAGAACGAATAAGCAATAAAAGAATATATTAGTAGATAATAGTGTGTATTTCGAGACAGTGGAGTAATCAAGTGAAGATATTATGGAGGTTAAACAATGTTAAGATAGGTTTTTATTCTTCCGTTTTCACTTAGCAACTGAATGAAACACAGTAGAAAAATTATAGTAGGGTTACAATTTTATACTCAGTTAATTAAAGAAATAAGCTATTAATATTATAGTTTATTTTCTAACAATATCAATTTAATATAGAACTAGTAATTACTATAAACAACTAGGGTTAAATTTAAAAGTACTTAGATTAAAAAGAGTAAACTGAGTTACAGAAATTATGCTTATTCATTGCTAAAACTCTAAGCAATTCTCCACTAGACAATTTATTGAAGAAAAGCAATGAAATTATAATTATAACTACTATATAACTAATATTCATTATGAAGAAACTATCTTATAATTATTAGACAGGTTTATACCTATATAGATAAAACTGTAGGGATGAAACCCTAACTAATTACTTAACTATTATAAATAAAGAAGGTATTCAAGGATACAGAGTCATTGTTTTAATAATTAAAATAGTCTGGAACTTAGCTAACTAACAGAGCAATAAACAAATAGGATTTTAAAGATAAAAAGTAAATAGAAATAAGCTGAGAACTTACAGCATTTGTATAACTCTTTATTTGAAAATAAAAGAAAATACTTAATACACAATAAACAATATCAAATTATTGTAACAATGAAAATAGGTAAACCAAAACCATTACCATTGATAGATTAAAGGTTATATTTATCTAAGGGTCCTTTTATAGTAAACCCTAATAATCTATCCTAACTCGAAAGCTTAATCATTTAAAATTTACATTAGGATTGAACTATGAGTCCTCACATTATATTTATTTAATTACAAGAAAAATATCAAATCAAATAATTACTATTATTCACAGTCGAGGAAGGGAAGACCCAAAATTACACAAGTCTTAACCTATAGGTTCTATAACTGATGTATAAATGAGACGGAGCTCTAATGTATTAAAATCCTTTTAAAAAAACCATCTCATATTCCAGAGAGGTCAAAAGGCTTAAAGAGATAAGAAATTTACAACACCCAGCTCATGGCTAGTGTACCCAGCATCATGGCCTGGGTTGAAACAAACTAACAATCAAGTATTAAACCTCATTCGTTGCATATCTTTTATAAGACAAGATAAAGGTGATACAAGTCACGACATTATGGCCGGATCAACCCTACTACAAGCAAGGGCTTATAACCACAATATGTATTAACAACTGAGCTAAACAATTAAAAACATCGAAGGAACCGAGGTCATTTTACATCTCCAACTGAAACCCCTTTTCCTCTAATCTGTACAAGCAGGGAGGAGCCACATTGTAATCGGGGCTTACCCATAGGTTTTGTTGGCAATCCAAATTAGGTGGATTCTTTCCAAGTCTATTCAAACTGCAATCCTGCAAGCAAAACCTAGAAGGGTTTAGTTAGAAACTGATAACTTAAATATAAAAGAAAAAGGCTGAAACTATAATTTTTCTAATTTGTAAGTCAAATTTCTTACCTAGAAGTGAAGGAATCCAAAGCCACGAAGGAACAAACCAGCACAAGAAATAGCCCAAAACCCTTCTGTTTACAAGTGATAGAGGTGACAGGCTCATGATACATACTACATTGACAACGAAAGCAGGAGAAAGCCTCGACAAAGGCCACAGAAGAAATTGACACTACAACTATTGACAGAGCACCACTACACACACAGCAACGCAATGAACGTAGAAAGAAATCAAATGCAAACTGTATGACTCTCCATTCTCACAATAGAGTGGCAACACTTCTCTTTACACAAACAAAGGAGCTGGAGACGAGACAAAGGAGCCCTCATGGCCGCAATGAACCAGACAGAGCTGGAACAAAAACACTCAATAAGAATGAGAGCTAGGGTTGCTTCGTGAGCTTTTTAAGTTATGTATTGCATGGTGGTAAATGTTCCACATGCCCACCAAATATTTCCATCCACAATGGGTCGAATGATATAGTTGTCATAGCATTGTCACGACAACAAATCATTTACAATGATTTAAATAATGACTATAATAACAAGGTAATATACAAAGTCAATAACGCATCATTTCAAATGATAAACTATGAATTCGAACCATGTTAATTAACAATTTTTTGGTATTATTGATAAACATTATATTATAAACCTTGAAATATTCTTTGGTAAAGAACCAAATTGTGTATGGCATCGAAGCCCTTGTTTCATAAAGATCTTATAATCTTTCTTAATCAAACTTTTAAGAAAAGATCGATAGTATAATAGAAGTTTTGAGCAGGATTGTTAAGGCCTCTATTGACCCTTTATATAACCATGAACTATGAATGTTTAAGCTGTAAGAACTAGATATAAATCAATAAGGTGTATATAGAAATAAATAACATATATACACTAGAATAGCTCTTATGCTTTAATGTGGCCTATAGTACTGGGAGTAAGATAAATCTCTTATAAGTACATGATCTTTAGTCTTCATGAGATACCAAGATCTAAGATGAATCAAACCAGGGATAGGTTGGACTTGGGAGTTTAAGATAGTAAACTATCTAGGAATTTATTGCATCACCTTTACTTATAAAGTAAATAGTAGGATAATGTAAAGTTCATCACATTATTTGGCCATTAAGAAAATGGGAAAATATAAGTCACAACTTGACGTTATTCATGCAGAGGATCACTTATAAATATAATGCAATTATAAGCTGTTGAACTTCCTCTACTGAAGCTAAATAAAAGGTGAGGCTAAGAGCTCTGTATAAGTTTGCTTCTTGGAAAGCCTTAGGAAAGTTCCTTACTTATAAGCAGTGTTGTAATTTTAAAAATAGTAACAGAAATAGACTTTAGTTTCAGTAAGAGTAGTGATATGCTAAATCTTGAGCTCTACTAAAGACTAGAAATAGCTTAGAGTAATGATAGAAATAATTTTAATCTAAGTAGTAGTCATTCTTATAATAAACAATCAATAGTGTAAAGATACTGATCATAACGACATGCATTTAAATACTGATATAGTTGCAACATAAATAAGGAGAAGGTACTTTACCTTGTAGTACCTTGAATTCTACTAAGAAAACTTTTATTCTAGCAGTATATTATGCTAAAAGAAGTATATCTGGATTAACTCTTACTGGTTCAAAATTTACCTGTCAAGCTTGTAAGATCCAGAATTCCAGGTAAGTTAGCAATCGCTAAGAAAGCCCCAGCTAGAAAGTAACTTCTCAGCTACTTGACAAATCAAACTATTAGTACAGCTAAAAATAACTAAATGTAGATTATTTACATCACATATCGAAATTAAAATAGTATTGATCTATATGTGTTTAAGTTAATGGTTACTTTTGCTAACTATTTCATTCTTTCTATTAGATGTTTGCAATTATCTAACCGCAACTATAAACAGTTTATGTTACATCAAAAATTTTAATTTTTTGTGAAAATTTGGGGTTTTGACAATGACCCCTCCGCACCTGCCACACTTGAAAAAGTTGATTTAGTATTAAACAAATGAGGTTATATGTAATAAACATTATTATTATATGTAATAAAAATTTTAATAATATAATATCTTATTATGACATAATAGTTTATTCAAATTGCTACATTAAGGTTTTATGTATGTATTTGGTTTTGTAACTTGAATGTATGAGTCTAATTTGTGTTGCTATAGATGCAGGTATTTAAAAGGTTAAAAGTTGATAGTAAAATATGAACCTTGAATAATACCTAAATTTTAAGAAAAATGGTATTAATATTAAAATTCAACCGGATGAGAATATATATATAGGAATTTATTATAATATAATATTTTTTTTTATAAAATAAATAAATATATTTTTTATATTTAAATAATAATTATAATATATTATTATATATAGTAAGTATTTAAAAAACAAGAGCCATGAGGTGGCAATGTCCGCGACATTGCGTTCGTGATAGCTAGTGGTTTGCAATTGCCTCTCCAAAAAACTAAAACTCAATAAAACTAGATTAAATTTTGTTATAGCCTACTTAAAACTCAATAAAAATAGAATACATGTTGTTATAGCCTACTTAGGCACCTTTTGAGGATGGTAGATATTTGACTACTTAGAATACTCTAGACTCAAGTTCTATTTCAATGGATCCAAAGTGAGGATGAGCTTTACTAGTTTTGCAAGAACGAGTACTACATCTCAAATAGGACATGAAAGACATAAATACAAGCCTAAATACAAAGTGGGGATGAACCATTTTTTATTAGCTACATAATAAATTGTTGATGCTTGTTGGGTGGTTATCTCAAATAGGCCATGAAAGACATAAAGACAAGGCTAAATACAAAGTGGGGATGAACCATTTTTTATTAGCTAGATGATAAATTGATGATGCCTGTTGGGTGGTTAAGTTACTTCCTTTAGTATCAGTTGGAAACCAACTTCTCCTTCTAAAATGGTACCCACCTCTCTTTTGGAGTTGCACATTTGGGCTTGAAAAGTAACTTATCCTCTAAAGAAAGGGTAGAAAGCCAAAAAGAAAGGCAATGAAAGTGAGGACACCACTCCATATACGATCTTTATAGGTAAATTTTTTGTTCATTATAGCAAGTGTCATATTCAAAATATGACATTTTCCATTCCATAGGTCCATTAAGAGTTTTGGATCACCTATAAATTATAAATAAAATATATAAGATATTAAATTGTCCTATATATAAAAAATTAAAAAAACACACTTAATGTACATAAAAATTTAGATAATTTAAATAATATATTAAGTTTAACATCAAAATAAATCTACAATTTTTTTTTTAATTGGGCATAAAATCAAGACAATAAATATATTTACAAAAATCAACAATAAACCTTATTAAAATTTTCAATTCACTTATCAAAATAATTTATTTTTATTTTTATTTTTTATAATGTTACATATAACTCTCATGGATACCCAAAATCTCCTCACCCTTAACATTCACAATACCTTTTAACACTCATTTTCACTAACATTGCAAACATTTAAATTGATTTTTCAAGAGGAGGCTATCATTACATTCCCTTTTTTAATCATTACATTCCCCTTTTTAAAGTAGTAATTAATTTGAAAACTATTAATTAATTTTGTGTTTTGTGAGGGAAAAAGTAACAAAACAAATGAATTGTTCAATGAATCAAAAGATATTCTATAGCTATGCATATTTGAACAAATATTCAATTGTGTGAATTTGTTTCTTTCTTTAATTCCCCTCCGGCCGTGAGGCATGGCATGCATGGTTGTAAATGCAACGTTTTGCTTTTTAAAGCCAAACTTCTTATTCATAATTATTTGAGGTAAAAAGGAAATTTGGTTATCTTACCCGAAAAGGGACAATTCGCTTAAGGTAAATAATAGAAACCGGTAAAAGAATATTTGGTTAGATTGTATGACTTTTCTAAGATAAAGGCATGAGAATTTTACACTTTCAAATACTTAATATTTAATAATGGTAGGTGCAAGTAAGAAGGAAGACACACTTACAAGAAATGGTTTCACAAACTCCTTCACCACCACTAAAAAATAGACAAAAAATTCATTGAATAGAAACACATTCTCCACATGAATCACAATATGTAAATGAAAACTAGTAATAAGCTATAAACAATGAACATTTCACTATTTATAGAATATACTAGTTAGTGATCCCATTATTACAACAATCTTACATTCATTTACATAAGCAGAAATAGTAAATAGAATTACAAAGAACAAAACTCAAGAAAATATGATAAAAAATATTTATATCATATAGGCAAAAATCCATTCCACGGGATTTCCTTACAAAATGTATACAACCAAACTAACAACACTCTAACCCCTCTCTTCATCTATGTTTTACAAAATATAGAAGATGTAATACATCTCTTTGATCTAAAACGAAAGGGGAATCAAAATATTCCATCGACTAAACAAAGAAATGTGTTAAGCATAGAACTAAAAATAAAATGCACCTTCAATAGATGCAAAATATATGGAACTACAAGAATCAAACACTCTCAAACCCAGATTGGTGATTCACGAAATCTGGAAAAATCAGTCTCAAATAACCACATGTGGCACACAAAATGTTACTCATTTCCAGAAACTTATACATGTGTCACCTAAATGGACATGTTCCAAAACCTAAAGTTATTTAAAAAACCATGATCAACATAAATCTAATACTTCAATAGTTTCATTAAAATGATTCTATATACTTTAGTCATGCAATACCTATATTCAATATAAATCATTCCTAAACTATCTTATATGAGAAGCCCTTTCTTATGCATTCCAAGACCATCTTAATATAATAGCTTCATTAAAATCATTCTATATACTCTAGTCATGCAATGCCTATATTCAATATAAATCATTCCTAAACTATCTTATATCGGAAGCCTTGTCTTATGCGTTCCAAGACCATCTTATGTGGGAAGACATGTATTTTAAGCTGACTTGTATACATATCAAGCAAGCACCGACATGCATGGTTCTTCCATCATCCAATTCACTTCAATGAATCATGTTTTCAATTTGTGTCATCTTTAGTCCAAGGAGTGCTAGCCGCCTATCCTGGATATGGTTTCCCTTTGAGTTATGTTTCATTTGTATGATTATATCAAGACTGACTTCTTGCCCCTTGATTTGAAGATGTTAAAATCAATAGATATATTTTGGAAATAAATTCCATTCATTTTATAAAGTACATTTTTTAATATCTTTTTTGAGATCTTGAAATGGGTTAATTTTATTGGTCTATATGTCTGATTTTTTTTTTATATGAGAAAAATAATTAAAAGTATATAACTTTAGTTTAAACTCATAAAATAACCATAATAAATTTAAATTATTATTCTATTGAACCACGCTACAAACCACAAAAATAAAATGGACAATAATAAAAGATATATATATAATTTACTTTAATTTAAACTCATAAGATAACCATAATAAATTTAAATTGTTATTCTATCGAACCACACTACAAACCACAAAAATAAAATGGACAATAATAAAAGATATATATATTGAGATTAATTATTTAATCTAAAGGTAATTTCCATGGCCTATGGCATTATAAGATATGGGACTTCATTAAAATAAATGAATTTTGATATTAACAAAGTAATCACGTGTTTATTTTAATCAAATGTGTCCACACATATACATATAAACAAGGTGTAGTTGCAAAGTAACTTGGTCCTTACATAAGCGATAGATACATTGTGCATCTAACTACAACTTCACCTAGATAAGTCATTGAGAGTTTGACTCACATGGCCATGACATAAGATTGGTGCAACATTGAGGTACCTCATATGACATTGAAGGTATTATAATTTTTTGATATATATTTAACATTTTATGGTTGATAATCAACATATCACAAGGATCTAGTGAGAGGTATAACAAAGTTGGAAGTATATGGTTGAGAGTAAAGCAATTGGCCCTTAATATAAATCTAAGGAGATTAGATGCTTTACTTCTAGGTTTTTATTTCTATGCATTTCATCGAGGAGATTAGTTCTAGTCGAAATAATCAAGCCCTAATTTGACTCTTGTCATTGGGATAAATCCTTGCAACTATAAAACAACATGTAAATCAAGCTACATTTATTCAATTAATCAAAGTCGAGGCACATCACACTGCTTCTATAGATATCGTCTTATAACACCAGTTATAGGCAATGTAGGGGACATTGCCACCTCGTGGCTCTTCCTCCTCTTCCTTGGATGCCAATCCATTATGTTGGTTCTGATTGACCATTTGATAAAAATAATACTTAATAATAATAAAAAAGAAAAAAAAACACATAACCATAAATGCAACCACAGAAGCGATCATCTGATCAGGGATCTTCACAACAGGTGGCAGACTGCATGAACTACCAACTGCATGGACTATTGGCAATAGCAAGTGAAGTATGTCATGGTCACTGCCTTTACTCGTCACTCGTATATATTAATGAAGAGGCCTCGTTGGAGAGCTGATATTTTCTTGCATTTTCAGTTGGAGAGAATGATGAGCTTCGTGATCAATTTCCTTACAAGGTTGTAGTGTATTTGGTAAGGTTTCTAGCTCCACTATGTCTGTTTTCTTCTTGATGCATTAAATTCTTGAAATTTGTTGCAGAATTACGCCATTTTTGTCCAAGCTATGGAGTGTTTGTTTTTGTTGAATCTTGCATCAATCTCAACTCAGTTTAAAGTGTTCTTGTTAGATTTGGTGGCTTCTTTATATCTTTCTTCAAGCTTCCATGAAATTCTCGCCATGCTCGCCATCCTTTCACTAATTCTGTAGCATCTTGACCACTTTGGAGGTTATTCTAAAGCTTAAACTTTTTTTTTTGCAAATGCGGACAATTGTCCCTTAAATCTAGCAGGAACTTGTTTCTTTACCTATATATGTAAACGACTGGTTCCTTTTTACTCTGTCATGTTTTATACAGTTCATGCACTACAATTCAAATCAGATTATGGCAACAACAATAACATCAATACACCGGCAAAGTGTGGATTATGGAATGAATTCAAATCAGTATATTTATGGATTAGGTCATTCAAATCGACATACTTTACCATAATCCGTCAGCATACTTTACCATAATCCGTCGGATTATGAAGAGTCTACACAGTAATGTCATACCTGTTTGAATAGACAATCGTAGATCCAGGAAGAGAAGCCTGGAAGTTTGCAAGTGTCAGTTTCCACTTCTGATTGAATTGTATGATGCAGCATTTATTCTCTTGTTACATGGCCTTTTATCCTTCCAGCAAAAGATAAGTATGTTCTCTCTGAAGGCGACCACCCCAATATAGACAGACCCACCACCAGCATTTTCCGAGCCCCTGTATTGTATACATCCTGTCACAAAATATTATCAATATTAATATTCCTAACTACAAACATCCATTAATGGCTATAAAATGTGTGTACTGTTAGCATATTTAGACACTTAGGAGTTAGTTAAGATCAACTTGTGTAATATGTCTGTTAGGTAAAGTGTGTTTCTTTAGTATGCATTAGTATGCATTTGTAAATATTCTAATCTGACGGTCATGATATGCTCTAGACATAAAGTGATAGACACTTCAACTTCTCTTAGATCATACCCACCATTGATCTATGGCTTAACACCCGATTGGTCCATGATCTATATTTAAAGAGCATGGAGAGTCCTTGGCCAGTTGATCGATTATGAGAAGCTCATATGTAACTTTCTTTCTTTTTCATAATAAATTTCTCCAAGTAGCTATTTGGCTTCGGCAGTGGACTGTTTCCCTCTCGAGGGTTTTAACCACGTGACAAACATCGGTGTGTTGATCTGTGATCTATTTGTGTGAAGCGATTTCTCAAGGTGTTCAGTATTTTGGGAGTACCATTTGTACATGAACATGGTATCAGAGCGATTATGAAGAGCCGCTTTTGGTTTTGATCAAGGTCTCGAACTGGTGTTGCTGAAACTTTGAAAGGGTTTTTGGTTCTGGAGTATTTGTACATTTTTGGCCTGTGTGAGCTATTCCATTGCGTCTGGAGTGTTGTTTCCATTGGGAAATAGTTTTCGTTTCATCGAAAACCATTTCCATTTGATCTAGAAACACCCATTTCGGCAAATCTGAACGTATAATGTTACAGTGACGGATTTGTTTAATTTTTTTTAAATCTCTCATATTTTTTTAGTTTTAATTAGATCTTTATTCTTTTAGTCTTGGGTTGTTTCTTTCCCTGGATGCGTATGCTCTTTATACTGCACCTTGTGCGATCGTGGCGAATCAGAAATAGGAAGGGAAAGTTTTTTTCTTGTCTTCTTGGCTACATATGCTCCTTGTCGTGCACCTTGTGCAATCACAGCAAATCAGAAACAACAAGAAAACTTGAAAATGTAGACTTTCGGGGTAAGCTAACCAAGATCTAACCCCATTGTGTGGAAAAAGATTTTTTTGTTTTTGTTTTTCGTTTTTTTTGTGATTTGCAGAAAAAAAAGGCAAGCACGGAGAACGAGAGAGAAGAGTAAAAAAAGAAGCCCCCTTCCTCTTTCCATTCTTTTATGTGCCTTTAAACTTAGCTCACTTGGTCCAAAGTTGCTTTATTCCTTAATAGGTCTTATTAACCTACTTTTTAGTGCATGCAATTTCTATTTTCAAGTTAGTTTATTGTAAAAGTGCATCTCGCTTAAATAAAATAAAATAAAAAGTGAGTCACATAAGTCTTTTAATTTATTGCCGCACTATTTAAAGTAACATTATTGTAAAAATAAACATCGCTTATTCTACAAAAGTGATTAACTTAAAAGCAACTTTATTGTAATGTAATTGACAAAGGTTGGTCTTGGGAAGAGGGGGGTTCTTTTTTTTAGTTGGTCAAGTTAATATCTGCGACGTCACTATTGGGGACATCTTCAACATTTTCTTTGATCAAGCATAGCTTCATCATCCAAAATTAGTTTTCAGTGCCGTTTTTTTTTAAACCGCATATTTTTTCGAGCTCTTTACATCCAGATAGTTAATTTCTATTCTTTCAGCCATTATTTTACAACATGGTCACCCCTTGTGATATTATGCTTACAAGTTCTAACTATTTCTCATGGAAATCTCGTATGGAGGATGTTCTACGAAGTAGGGGAATTTTCAGGATAACCTCAAGGCAAGAAACAAAACCCACCAATGATGATAAGAAAATTAAATGGAAAAATAGATGCGATGAAGCTCGTGGATTGATTGGGATGTCAATCTCTATTGATTTGCGATTCCACATATTTGGAATTGATGAACCTAATAAAGCTTGGGAAAAGTTGGAATCTGTATTTGGTAAACACAATGAAATTCGAGGTCATCAACTTGAGAATGAGTTGATTTCTTTGAATCCAAGTGACTTTCATGCATTCAATACTATTTATCTAAGTATAAAACTCTTAGCCTCTTGTGTGAAGAATGCAAGATTAAGAAAGAAGATAAACAATGTATTTATCATATTCTTTCCAAACTTGGACCTGCATATTCTGCTTTTGTATCTACATTCTACTCCATGAAAGAATCCTTGACTGTAGCTAGCTATCAAGAGCCTAGTCTTGAATCCTTTTGTGATTCCTTAATTAGAGAGCAAGATAAGCTTATTCATCTTGGAATAATTAACAATGCAGATACATCTAGGAAATCCTTATTGTCCCAACAGAAAGAAAAGTCTAAGCCTCCCAAGAAATAGAATTTTCTCAATAATAAGCAAAACAACAAGGGTCCCAAACCCTCTCAGAAAGATCCTTCTTTAAAAAATGACAAAGGATCCAAGCCAAAAGGAAAGAAGACTAAGGGTCATTGTAATTTTTTTGGAAAAGATAATCATGATGAATCTAAGTGTTTCAAGAAGATGGCAACCTTGGAAGCAGCAACGAAGAAGCACCGCATTAGCTCAAATTCATCTTCAGAATCTACCTCTCATGGACATGCACTTTGTGATTCTGGTTACTCTTATACTACATCTTCTTCTTCTACTTCAAATGAATGACTCATTGATTCCAGAGCATCTTATCATATGGCTAAGGATCAAGCCATCTTTTCTACTATGCATGAATGTAACACCAAGAAAATATTTGTTGGTGATGGTAGATCTCTAAGTGTTGTAGGATTTGGAATAGTTCCAGTAGAAAATGGTCATTTCGGTGATGTACTATGTGTTCCAAAAATTTCCTGCAATTTGTTATTAGTCTATCAAATTACTCATTTGAGTGAAGGTAAAACTGTGACATTTACCCCTCACCAAGTTGCAGTAATCAAGGATTTTAAAAATCCTCAAAATGTCCTTGCTAATGGAACTATTGATAATATTACTAGGTTGTACAAATTTAACAACTTTGGGTCATCACATTTTCCTTCAGTTTTTGTTGCTCATAGTGATAACTTGAGCAAACTTTGGCATGAGTGATTTGGTCACTTAAATTATTGCTCATTGAAACAACTATGTAAAGACAATATGGTGACTGGTATTTCGATGGTATATTGCAAGGATGGTGTTTGTTCTAGTTGTCTACTCGAAAAACATCATCAGGACAGTTTCGACAAATGTGCCTCTTGGCATGCCTCGGTTCCCTTGGAGCTCGTGCATAGTGACTTGTGTTGCCCTCTTCCATTTGCTTCATTTTCTGGTTTTAATTACATATTTAATCACACACCCACTAAATTTTTACAAGTTATAACACCAGAAGAAGCATGGAGTAAAATTAAACCAGATGTAAGTCACTTTCGTGTGTTTGGTTATGAACCATGGGCTCACATTCCTGATGAAAAATGGAAAGCATTGCAGCCTAAAAGTGAAAAGTGCATATTTGTTGGATATTCAGAATATGTAAAAGGTTATAGACTTCTTCAACCACATTCTCATGATATAACCATTAGAATAGATGTTAAATTTGATGAAAATCTCTTCGCCTGCAAGCCTAACTTGGCGGGTGTGCCATCTTTGGCCTACAATCCTGATTCGGCGATTATGCCTTCTACTTCTTCTTCCAACTTCCTTGATAGGTTTCCAAATCCAGTTTCTGATGATGACAGTGAGGATGAAAATCCACCTCCACCTGCTCATGTTCCTCCAGTTGCACCAGCACCAATGCTTCCTTGATGGGTCCATTCAAGATGTGAAGCAGCTAGTGATCTTGCAGATGATCCTAGAGATCAACATCGAACACGTTCTTAGTCTCAGTGAGCCTATTCTCTTTTGGATAAGGTTTTTGAGAATCATGATCCAGAAAATTTTGCAGAAGCTTCAAGAAATCCAGATTGGGATGCAGCTATGGATGAAGAATATTGTTCCTTAATGGCAAACGATACTTGGGATCTTGTTCCTCTTCCAAAAGGAAGAAAAATTGTCAAATGTAAATGGGTCTATAGAACTAAGTATGCATCAGATGGAAGTGTTGAAATACTTAAGGCAAGGTTAGTTGCCAAAGGTTTTTCCCAAGTTGAAGGTATTGACTACAATGAAACCTTTGCTCTTGTCACCAAAATGAATTCCATCCACCGTGTTCTTTCCCTTGCAGCCTTACATAACTGGGAATTCCATCAAATGGATGTCAAGTCTACCTTTTTACATGGTTATTTACAGAAGTAAATTTACATGGAACAACCTCCTCGATATGTTCAGGATAACTCTATCCTTGTATGTCTCCTTAAGAAATCCTTATATGGATTTAAGCAAGCTCCTAGAGCTTGGTATGCCAAAATGGATAGCTTTCTCCTTGACACTCGTTTTTTTAGATGCCATTTTGACCCCAATGTCTATACCAAGAAATTAGGAAACCGTCTCATAATACTTGTTCTTTATGTTGATGATCTTATCCTTACTGGTAGTGACCCTAAACTTTTAACCCATGTGAAATCCAGTCTTAAGCAAAATTTGAAATGTTAGACTTAGGAAATTTGCATTATTTTCTTGGTCTCCAAGTCTTGCAAACCAAATAAGGAATATTTCTTTCCTAGTCTAAGTATGCTTGTGGCCTTCTTCATCACTTTCACAAGGAAGATTGTAAACCAGCCCCTTCTCCCTTCCAGTCTGGATTCAAACTTTCTGCCACTTGTACTTCCCCTAAAGTAGATCCCACCTTGTATCGTCAGCTTTTTGGTAGTATTTTATACTTGACTCATTCCCATCCTAATATTTCCTTTGCCATTGGTCGTGTTGCCCGTTATATGCAAACTCCTCATTAAATTCACTGGAAAGTAACAAAAAGAATACTTCGATATATTGGAGGTACAATTCAGTTTGGGATTCATTACAGTACATGGGGGAAACCTTTGTTGGTTGGTTTCACTGATTCAGATTGGGCCGGCGATCGTGATGATTGAAAGTCTACTATAGTTATGTTTTCAGTCTGGGATCTGAACCTATCACATGGGCTTGTAAGAAACAACAAGTTTTTTCTCTTTCTTCTACAGAAGTAGAATACCAAGCCGTAGTTAATGTTATTCAGGAAGCTTTATGGCTTCAACAAATCCTTTCAGAGTTTGGATTTGAGCAGCAGCAGCCTACTCCACTTTGGTGTGACAATCAAAGTGCCATCAAGATTGCCAAATATCCAGTTCTACATCAACATAGCAAACACATTGAGCTACACATGCACTTCATCAGAAATCTTGTTCATGAACGTGTTCTTGAAATGATCTATTGCCCTATAGATGATCAAGTTGCAGACATCTTCACCAAGTCTCCTACAGAAGTGAAGTTTTCTAAACTTCGATCTATGTTAGGAGCTCAGGAATGTGTCATTAAGGGGGGATAGGCTCTAATGCCTCCTTCCTTTTCCTAATAGTGTCACTTTTGTAAATACTTCAATTCTATTCCAACTTGTTCTTAAGGGGGAATGTTAGGATATTTAGACACTTAGGAGTTAGTTAAGATCAACTTCTGTAATATATTCATTAGGTAAAGTGTGTTTTTAGTATGCATTAGTATGGATTTGTAAATATTCCAATCCGATGGTCACGATATGCTCTAGACATAAAGTGATCCGGTGGTTCAACTTCTCTCAGATCATACCTACCATTGATCTGTGGCTTAACACCCGATTGGTCCATGATCTATATTTAAAGAGCATGGAGGGTCCTTGGCTAGTTGATCGATTATGCGAAGCTCATATGTAACTTTCATCCTTTTCCATAATAAATTGCTCCAAGTATTTATTTGACTGGGGCCGTGGACTGTTTCCCTCTCGAGGGTTTTAACCATGTGACAAACATCAATGTGTTGATCTATGATCTATTTTTGTGAAGCGGTTTCTCAAGGTGTTTGATATTTTGAAAGCACCTTGTGTGCCTGAACATGTACATTGTTCTTACAATGTTTTGCACTTCCTTTTCATAGATCTAAACTTCCTTATAATCTCTTCAATCCTAACCTTAACTATAAATTATAGTAAAATACATTTTTCTTCCCTACGTTTAAACTGTAAAAACTACATTCAAATAATTCCTAAAACACTAGACTTCCAATATTTAATCCCATGAATATGAATCTCGAAATGACAGAAGAATAACTAAATTAAGGTTGTAACCTATATATATATTTACAACCAACACTAATGAGATAATCTACATATTGAGAGACAATAAAATGAGTCGCAAGCAGTTAAATCGAAGGTTTCGAGGGTTGAAATTAAAATAACTGACGCCGAAATTAGCACTTCCTGTACCAATGTAATACAGGGACTCGTAAATAATTCTGGATGCTTCTTGCGGTCCTATGATACCTCATAATTGTGACTGGTATTCCCTCAAATATTGCTTATGTTGCTCAAAACTTATTACATTCTGCAAAAACATGTAAAATTCGATTACTTTCAGTACAAGAACCAACCAAAGTAAGTACAGTTCCCATGAACGCCTAAACTGGCCATGTCTTTTTACTTACTCCACTCTCTGAAGTAGTGTTGTCATAGCCAAATTCCACCGAGGCGAATGTGACTCCAATTATTAAATTGTCCGACGTCAGTTGTGGGATGAGGTATGCAGGGATTGTTTCTTTCATACCCAAGGCCGAAGCTGCAGTTCAAAATATAAAGAATTGAGACTGAGAAAAAATATTCAATCCTTGGAATGTATATAGAAATATAAATGTTGAGAATTTGGAGGTTATACCCAAGAAATCTGAACAAATATTTCCATTAGAGAAGCGTCGAGTAGGTATCCCACCAGGAAAATCTCTATCGTAAGGCAAGAAGTTGCACTTCACCGGTGTATTGACGTTATTGTTGTTGCCAACTTCAAGAGTAGAGTCTACTAACACAATTAAGAAATTGTGGTGTGCGTTGACCTTGAACCACCTCTGAACTTAAGATTTAATAAAAACACAGTAAGATGAGAGTAGTCACGATGAATTCAAGCTTCCATGAGGCCGCCATTGATGGTGAATTTTGCAGCTCTGTATTCTATGTTTTCCTATTTAAAATAATCGTTGGAGTGTGGTGCTTCAAAGATGAATTAGAGTGTAGAAGTAGTTGAATGGTTTGGTGAGTTATTAAATTAGGTCCCATGAATTTGAATGGTAGTTGAATACATTCCATTAATAAAAATCCAAGAGACCTTAGTTGTCATTGTAGTGGTAGGGGTGCCACAAGTAGTTGTGCTAAACTTACTTAGCTTCACATTGCAGATGTCCCAGCTACCATTGTAAGTGCTATTTAAGAACATTCATGTAGACAGAGGACGTGAACAGGTTACACATCATCCCACTCACTCTGAAATTAAGGCACAGAAGTGACTCTGAGACGGTGAATGATATAACTCAAAACCAACAAGGTATTTAAGAGGTGCCAACCAATTTATAAAAAATCAGTCTTTATAATAATTCCATATCAGCTTTTACAGAAGTGTACATTCTATACTAACTAATATTAATAATAACTAGCACGATCAACGAAAAAACCAAGTTAATGCTGATGACGTGAGCCTGCTGCCTACGCCTGAAGCGGATTCCCGAGATGGTGAGGTGAGTTGCTTCTAGCCAATAACCAAATGACAAAATGACAATTAAAAAAACTAAAAATATAAAAACACTGTAAAAACAAATGTATATTCTAAAAAATTAAAAACAAGCTAATCCAACTTCACCATATATATGTCCCCTCTCGGGGACATAACAAAAACTATTAATCATCAAATTGTTTTTATTATAAGATCAAATTGTTTTTATTATAAGATGTTAAGTGATTTTGATTTTAAATAAAGATTTGACATATACATTTTAAATATTGAAAAATTAATTACATAATTTTAATTTTGAATAGACAAGTTACTTTTTGGTATTTGTAATTTATTTTATATTGAAATATAAAAAAATAATTACATTTGAATAAGACATTTAGTTTTTTGGTATTTGTAATTTATTTTATATTGAAATATAAAGAGTACTTTTATTTCTAAGTACTTTAAGAGTACTTTAGTACATTTATATTATATTCACAAATAATCTGAGTACTATTTTCATAATGAGTATTTTACTTACAACATTGATATAGTTAACTATCGGTTTTCACTCACCATTTACAATTTGACAAATAAGCATCCTTAACTCAACCAATGCCACCTCAACTATTCTAGATGATGTCATCCTCTAGAATGTGATTGGTTCTTTTAAAACGGATTTTGATAGTACACGTTTTGGTTTGAGGCCCATTTTTTACCTCAAAATTCCCCTAATGCCTTGTCTTTGACATTAATGATTTCTAACAATAAAATGGTGAGCTACCTGGATAGAGTCATAGAATTAAGAGATCAATTTTCTAGGAAAGGGAAAACAAAGTGGAGAATATGGAGTTGGTATCAAGTTCCATTAATGGGCTTTTTCCATCTTGGAAAAATTTTGTTCAATTTGGTTGTGGTTGTGGCTGTGAGCATTTTCCTAACTTTGAAAAGCATTAGGATAACCTTGTGGATGAAGAGATTAGCTTAGAGTCATGTTCAAAGAAAAAATGAAATAGAAAACCCAATGATTTTTGGGAAGATAAGGAAGGGAAACAAGAAATGATACATGGGTAAGAAGGAAGATTCAATAAAAGGTAAGAAATATTCAAGGTGAAATGTTTTATGTGTCAGTAGAAGGGACATTATGGCAACCAATGTCTAGAGAAGATGAAGGGAATACCAAGTAGACCCAAATTATAGTGAGTATAGTGACTTTAATAGAAGTGGATGAGGGATCATCCACATTTGAGATTGTATTCTATGTTTTCTCTTGTTTTTCTTCTAACATAATGTCGATTTTTGGATGGTATGTTGGTAGTGGGGCATCAAAAAGTAGGACTTATGACATGGCACTCTTCAACAAGTTTCAAGAGAAAGAGGGAAGTGTGAGAGTGGAGATGGGTGATGATTCCTTTTATCTTGTAAAATGGACATGCTCTATTTCCTTTTAGATACCATCAAATGATGTTCTTGGTCCTAGTGATGGTTTTTTTTCTTGGTTTAAAGAAAAATATTTTTTCAGTTTCTTGTATTACAATGCTTCAATATAAGTTGCATTTGAAGGATTATTTTTCACTATTAATGATTATAGTCTATAAATTTTGACTTTGGTTAGATGCATGTGAGACGGTTCCCTTTATAGGTTTCTTACTTATCATGTTTCACTTTTACATTCCGCAGGAAGGCATTCTAGACTTGAGGAATCATATACAAAGCATTTGCAATAGGATTTCATGGAAACGAGTTCAAAACAAAATTAATGATTGATTCTAGGCTTGCAATTGATGAAAATGTTCTATGGTACAAGGATAGATTTGGATTCTCTTAGGGAGAGGGAGATGACCTTGGTGTTACTCTTACTTCAATATTCTCTTAAAAATAAAGAGGTGATCTTATTGAGGTTCATACCTCAATGGTCAAAGGTTATAATATGCATGGAAATATACTTATGACTAAAAGTTATATTTAAAATTTTCATTTGTGATCTTGACTTGATGGATGATGGTATTAGGTGGGGGCTTTATGATCAAGGGTAATAAGTGGTTAGTTTTCCTTAGACATTTGAGATGTTGTGATTGTCTTTTGTATTGTTGGATACACTAAGAATTCCACAATTTACATGATTCATATTCAAGCACAATGGAATAATTTGGTGAGACTATATGTGAAGATTTATGAGGATATGAGATCCCTTGTTCATAGGTATCTCCTTCATAGATTGAAGGGAGTGTGGAGGTTATTTCTTTAGAGTTTGATTCATAGGTTAGAGATTAGTTAGACTCAAGGGTGGAAAAATTGAGATTGTGGGTGACATGCCTTCACCTTACACTCTTGTGTGGATGAAGCTAATATTTCTCACCCAAACATTACAAGATGCACCTGAGAACGTAGGAGAACCTCATTCTCCAATGAAGGTGAGTTCACCTCATAGGTGTTACGATAACCAAATTGCACTGGCTACTTCTATTTGTGTTCCTTCTAGTTGTTTTGAGTGGGTGAGGTGGAATGCCTTGATGGAGGAGTATGACGTAGAGGGGACAATGCATTTCTAGGAGCTAGCAGTCGAGTATGAGACTAAAATAGGTTCATATATGCAAATCACATGTTGATTTGAGTTGCAAAAGGAGTATATTGGTGTTGTTGAACATAATTTATGTATCAAGGTAGAGTATTAACTTTCAATCTTACTCTAAAAAAATTATACTATGCTTGGAAGTGCTTCACATGATGTGGGGTACAAGGTTTATGGATGAATATTAGTTATTTCATGATGAACATACACATTGGAATTATCTTGTTCATGGATTGCTAGACCTTGACTTGATGCTTGTCTAGCATTCTTTCTTGGAGCAACGTCATACACTAGTGGAACTTGATGACTTATTGATGTAGTAGATGGGATATGTTTGTTTTCTTAAGAGGAAGATTTATTTTGGAGGAGAAGTTCTTGGGAATATTAAAGAAGGGAATTAATCCCTAGATGGAATGGAGACACTTGGTTGTTTGCATGGAGGCTTGCAATTGACTCGAGGACACCTCGGTTGGGGAGTGATCATGTAGTTTTGGAGGAATTGAAGAAGCATATGGATTAGGAGGAACATTAAAGATTTAGAGGCCTTTGGAGGAGAAATGGTGGATATTGCTTGAGGAGATTTCAACCTTGGAGCCTTTCTTGTGTTGATGTATTTGTAACTTCAGAATGTATTCACTTGTATATCTTACATTGTACCCCAATGTTCCTATCGGGAGAATCATTTATATTTCATTGTATCCCAATGTTCCTATTGGGAGAGTCATTAATATAATAAAGTCATTTAAAGTCATTGAGCTTAACCCTCCATTGTAACACTAGTACAAAATGAGGAATTAGCTACTAGGTGACTAAAAATTCTAGTCACCACAGGTTTTCCAAGTGATTTACTACTAAATATGAGCAATTTTGATTGACTCAACTATAAACGACTAAAATTAGCGACTAATTTAGTCACCAGTTAACAAATATGACTAGATAATAAGTGATTGAGTTAAAAATGACTAAAATAAATGACTAATTTAGTCACGACATAAAAAATGACTAGCTAGAAGAATATGAATTAGTCATTTATGTTAGTCATTTTTAATTGTGTCATGGAAAATTGCAAATTTGGCAATAAAGTGTAATTTTTGTAAGTTGTCTACCTTCTATTAGTAATAATATTAGTGCCATGCACCTCGATCTTCAGAGATCCAACAAAGAAATTGCATGAACTTTTAGCCTTATGGGGGATTTTATGGTTCGCAAAAATAAAATAATTCTCTAGCTTTCTATTTTTGGCGAATCAAATGTCATGATAATTGATTGGGCCAGAGGTCTCACCAAGTTGCAGTCACTGAGTTATATATGATTGTTGGTTGAAAAGGATTGGGCTCCTAAAGAATTTTTTTCTTTCTTTATCCTTCAGGCACCTGTACAGGGAGTTCAATTCTGACGCAGACCTACTGTGTTGAATACTTAGGCTAAGAGGACTAGATTTACAACTAATTTGTTTGAATCTAAGAAGATGCTTGAAGACACATCTAAGAAGAGTAAATGGAATTGGAATTCAAGCAATTCTAAACATGGTGATGAGATTGGTGTCGGTGGACAGAAATTGAAACTGACAAATATTGGTATTGAGCTTCACGTTGGGTCTCCACTGCCTTCAGAATGACATCAATGTTTATACCTTCAGTTTTGTTCTGTGTTTTTCTTGATTATCTATTGTGTTTTTTTTCTATTCATGTTTTTTTTCTTTGTTGTGGATGTGGTGGAGGTGAAATGGCTAGATCATAATTCCCTTACAGTAACAAAGGAATGCTACACCTGCAGATGCACTATAATAGGCCATAAGGATCAAATTTATTATTGGATATCCTATGATTTTCACAAGTTGCAGCCCCGAAAATAGGTCAGACCTGCCCAGGTTCATAATAATATTGCTATGTTTATAGATAAAACTTAGGAACTAGCAATTCAAGGGTTGGTAGACCAAAAATGTTGTGTATAGGATTTCAGACTAAAGGTTATAATATCTAAGAATTTCCTCGCTTCAAGGTTCAAGGGAGGGACCTAGACTCTTTACTTTCCCTATGGGACCCCTTCCAGAAACACATACGAGAGGATTTGTGCAAGTCTTTACCTACTGTTGCACCTCTTTTTTTGTAGTAAAGTATAATGCTTTCCCAAATACTAAAACTGCGTAATCTTCTTAATATTGTTATATTTGTAAGATTCATGAGCAGCCCCTAGGAATTGTAAGACTCATTGATTAACTTTGGGGATTACAACAATCTCCTATGGAAATAAGCCTTCTAGTCACTACTACATTTCGATCCAAAATCCGACGGAAAAATCCGACGGCGCGTGGATTTCTCTTTTTAAACTTACCAAAAATCACAAGGATACTTTTTTTTTTGTAAATGTGGCCACAAGCGTCGGTGAAGCGACGGCTATTCTCATAACCGTCGGTTAAGCGACAGCGAGTTAGTAAGCGTCGCTTAAGCGACGACGCCTTTAATTGGTCTGTGGATTTTTGGTTTCGAAGTGATGATGCAGTTGAGGAAGAAGTGGGTGGTCGTAAGAGAAGTGTTGACAAATGTTAACATTGCTTAAACCATTTGATAAATTAGGTAACGACCAATAATCTACTTGTGGTCACAATTGGATATAGGGTGACATTCCATAACGTTGATCCCTTAGTTGCAAAAAATGTTAATAATGATAATGGGATATGGAGGAGTAGTTTTTTTTTAGGTTTTAGGGGTGAGAATTTGACAATTCTTGCATAGATTAATCTCATGAATGTAGTGATGTGAAAAGAAAGCCAACAAATATCTCACATAAAGGATCTTTTGGGTGATGGCCATTCTTGATAAATGGTCATTGTAAGCATCCCATGAAATCTATTGAGAACTTGTTTGAACTCTTTCTGAGTTAGGAATTGACATACTATGATGTCAAATCCTCATTGATACATGTTTCCTTTAAGGAGGAGGTAACAAGGACACCAATGATGAATGTCATGATGGTCATCTTGAGAGAGATGTGGATCAAAGCTCAGTGTGTAAAGGTAGTTCAAGATAATGTCATAACATGGGTTGTTCGATGCTATAAAAAAAAATATGCTTGTCAAGAGAAATACTATTGAGTGGTCATTAGATTACATGGGTAGGGAAGTCAGTGATGAAATCAATGAGGGACAAAGCTTTCTTATGTTTACATGTATAAAATTTAAGGTCAAATTCTTGGAGAAAGGATATCCAATGAGAAAATTTTCCTTTAATGAGCTAACATCCCAAGATACACTTCATGCGATTTGAATTGGTCATGATATTGATGTGGTGAAGAATGATATAGTAGTGGATATTATGTATTGAATGAGCCATGATCAATGCCATCTTCTTTTCATGCTTTTTATTTTTATTCTAATCCTCCAATAATTTCTTGTGATAATAAAATACATGCTTGCAATCATCCTCCCTATATTAAATTAACAAATTAATAAAATTTGTAACTAAGCTTGTTTGACATAACTTGGTAATCCACCCAAAATAGTGAATATCTCATTCATATGAGACATGTTAACACTCTATATAATGTAACACCCATAATATTTTTTTATGCTACTCCCACCATTACCATAATTTTTAGATACGAGACCTCCACCTTGAGTTTCATCATATCATCGATAATGACATAAAAAGTAAAGTGACGTTTCATCTAAGTTAATGCCATGAAAGATAAAGTAATGTTTCAACTAAGCTACCCATCCTAACGAGTTAAAACCATCAGAACTTAATCCACTTCAAAATTAAAACATAAATGAACTTAAATCCATCTTAATCATATCTTATCCCATAAACATCCCATTTTTTTATAACAAAAGAAAATAATATATACAAATGAAGACATGAACACGAATCTCATTCCTAAATAGCCCTCAAGCTTTATATGTTTATATAGTTGTCCATATAAATGGAAGAAAAATATCTAAATCTTGTCGAAACACAAACCACCCGACTCCTGCTATCTTATCCCTTTTACACCTTATCCTCTTAGTGTCGCGGTACAAAGGTGTGTGTTTTATGAGCTCTAGAGATGATTTTCAAAGGCATAGTCATATTTGGACTGTGGATTTTTGGTTTTGAAGTTTTTAGGTAAAAGTGAAATTGATGAGAATTAGACACTATCCGATGAAGTTATAGGATCCTTTTGCAGTTTTAGAATTTTTGCAAGGTTTTAGGGCAGGTTTTTTTTAGGTTTTTGTGAAGATGGCAGCTTCATGCTTTTCAATGGCGACTACCCAAGTGCTGCCTTCATTAGAAGCAACAACAGTAAGAGCTTTAGGAGGAGGTTCAGCATGTCTGAAGGCTCCTTGTTCAAGGTTTCCTATGATGGCCTTGCCAACGGCTGCCCCCTTGTCATTCAGGGATATCCCATGCCCGCCATGGGATTTCTTGTTTGACCCCTGTTTTGGGCAGAAGGCGGGTCCTAAGAATTAGATCATTAGCACAGGATTCACCAGTGGCGGCAGAAGTGGTAGAGGAGGCACAGGATATTCCTTTGGTGCAAGCAGAAGAAAAAGTGGAGGAGCGCCCCCCTGCATCAGGAGTTTCAGAAGGAAAAGAATCGGAAGAGCAATTGGGGGTAATTCAAGCGGTTCAGGAGGAAGAATTAGATGTAGCAATTGGTACAGAGAGCAAAGCAGAGCAAGAGACAGTTGAAGACCAGGACTATCCTCCTCTTCCTGAGGGCACTAAACTATATTTGGGTAATATCCCCTTTGACATTGACAGTGAAGGGCTTGCCAAAATGTTCGACGAGAGTGGGGTTGTCGAGATGGTAGAGGTATTATCCAGTTACCTTTTCATTATTACAAATTTGGGTTTTGGAATGTATGTGCCTTTGTGTGTCTGTCAAGTGTTTTGATGCCGAATGTAGAGGACCAATCCATGGTACAGTCTCCTTGTAACTTTTCACTCTAGATACTGATGACCTCAAACTGAGTCTTTAACTCGTCACTCTCCATTTTACCCCAACATCCCGCTGTCCCGCATGAATTTCGCTAAAATTCGGGGGGTGTCTGCACATATCCCCCATGATATGTTGCAGGAGAATCTGCTTCTATGTTTTCAGCGGTCCACTTGCAAGTACAAACAATATTTTCCCTGTTCTGAACTTTGGCCGACTATGCAAGTGTAAAATAGAGTGCTGTGATTTTAACCTTGACTTGCAACAACTGGACCTGCAGGAAAAGAACTCTCTCCTGAAAGAAAGATTAAACTAGCAATTGATCAATAACTAAACAGTCGTGTAGTTCATCTATATTATGATTTATAAATATGTTGCATCCTAATAATAGCAGCTCTCGAAGAAAATTGTTCAAAAACAGGAAATAAAAATCTGGAACCACCAGTCTTAGGCGGATCTATTGAGCAAGAAACAAAGCACAAAGCTCAAGGATACTGTGATGCATGGTTGAAGGCTTAATAGTAGTGACTTCTTCTCTGTTTTCCCATTTACAACTCTAGAAACCCCTCGTTCCTCTATTCCTCTAGTTATGGCAGAATACCCATCCCTTTTTGCTTTGATGTTTTTAAAGATCCTCATTTGTCTTTTGGATGATCGAACTTGCCTAATTGAGTTATTAACAAAACAAAATGACAGCATTTCAACATTTTTGTAGGACAAAAATGTTTTGTAAAAGAACATCCAACTTTATAATTACATGTAGAACTCACATAAATGCAAAATTAAATTCCAAGAAAAACTTTGGACCAACAGTTTAAACATTACATATTTGAAATGACCCATCAATATATAAAACCCAAAAGATAAAGAAATAGTTCATATCGTTAATCAAAGTGAGGATGAGTGTATTCACAGACACGTCCTTTAGCATCTACCTGAATGATACATACACCACGAGCTAACTGGACAGTGGACATCTTCCTCTGACAAACCATCTCTGCAATCAAGTTCCATAGATGTTGTAGTCATCTAAGTATAAACTATAAAGTCAAGATCAACCTAGTGTACTTGAGGAAAATCCTTGAGACAAGCATTATATTTCATTCTATACTCAATTTATAGATAATTACTTGAACAAAACAACATCATATAGAAACCATGCATTGGTCCATTGACTGGAGAAACATTACCTCTAAAGCTTTGATGACAATTCTGAATAATGAGAAAGGCTATATTGGCAGAGAAGCCACTGGACAAATAACTTTCAGGCATCACTTGTACTGTTGTACATGAAGAATTCTGATAATTGGTAGGAGAATCCGCTTCTATGTTTTCAGTGGTCCACTTGCAAGTACAAACAAGAGTTTCCCTATTCTGAACTTTGGCTGACTATGCAAGTGTAAAATAGAGTGCTGTGATTTTAACCTTGACTTGCAACAACTGGACGTACAGGAAAAGAACTCTCAACTGAAAGAAAGATTAAACTAGCAATTGATCAATAACTGAACAGTCGTGTAGTTCATCTATATTATGATTTATAAATATGTTGCATCCTAATAATAGCAGCTCTCGAAGAAAATTGTTCAAAAACAGGAAACAAAAATCTGGAACCACCAGTCTTAGGCAGATCTATTGAGCAAGAAACAAAGCACAAAGCTCAAGGATACTGTGATGCATGGTTGAAGGCTTAATAGCAGTGAATTCTTCTCTATTTTCCCATTTACAACTCTAGAAACCCCTCGTTCCTCTATTCCTCCAGTTATGGCAGATTACCCATCCCTTTTTGCTTTGATGTTTTTAAAGATCCTCATTTGTCTTTTGGATGATCGACCTTGCCTAATTGAGTTATTAACAAAACAAAATGAGAGCATTTCAACATTTTTGTAGGACAAAAATGTTCTGTAAAAGAACATCCAACTTTATAATTACATGTAGAACTCACATAAATGCAAAATTAAATTCCAAGAAAAACTTTGGACCAACAGTTTAAACATTACATATTTCAAATGACCCATCAATATATAAAACCCAGAAGATAAAGAAACGGTTCATATTGTTAATCAAAGTGAGGATGAGTGTATTCACAGACACGTCCTTCAGCATCTGCCTGAATGATACATACACCACGAGCTAACTGGACAGTGGACATCTTCCTCTGAGAAACCATCTCTGCAATCAAGTTCCATAGCTGTTGCAGTCATCTAAGTATAAACTATAAAGTCAAGATCAACCTTGTTTACTTGAGGAAAATCCTTGAGACAAGCATTATATTTCATTCTATACTCAATTTATAGATAATTACTTGAACAAAACAACATCATATAGAAACCATGCATTGTTCCATTAACTGGAGAAACATTACCTCTAAAGCTTTGATGAAAATTCTGAATAATGAGAAAGGCTATATTGGCAGAGAAGCCACTGGACAAATAACTTTCAGGCATCACTTGTACTGTTGTACATGAAGAATTCTGATAATTGGCAGGAGAATCTGCTTCTATGTTTTCAGTGGTCCACTTGCAAGTACAAACAAGAGTTTCCCTGTTCTGAACTTTGGCTGACTATGCAAGTGTAAAATAGAGTGCTGTGATTTTAACCTTGACTTGCAACAACTGGACCTACAGGCAAAGAAATCTCAACTGAAAGAAAGCTTAAACTAGCAATTGATCAATAACTTAACAGTCGTGTAGTTCTTATATATTATGATTTATAAATATGTTGCATCCTAATGATAGTAGCTCTCGAAGAAAATTGTTCAAAAATAGGAAACAAAAATATGGAACCACCAGTCTTAGGCGGATCTATTGAGCAAGAAACAAAGCACAAAGCTCAAGGATACTGTGATGCATGGTTGAAGGCTTAATAGCAGTGACTTCTTCTCTGTTTTCCCAACTCCAACACTCCCAGGTCCCAGAAACTTGGTGGAACGCTAGAGAAAACAGAGCTAAACACAGTCACTCAGAAAAGCAGAGCAGGAAGCGCCCGGTCTGATACCAAGTAGAAGTCCAGGTTTAACCTGGATCATAAATGGCCCTCGACACAAGAAACAGATAATACGATAGCAATAATCTGAATCTATACACTGTTAAGTTATTGAAATACAGAAGATTGCCAATATTTATAACAACTAGGAGAAGCTCACAGTTCATAATTTCATGGGATGCCAACCAGGCAAATAAGGTGTGCCAACTTGGCAGATAAGGATACTAGCCTGGAAGATAAGTATTAGCCCATGTAAGCTTAACAGCTGTCTACGTATAGTAACAAGATCTGATTGTGTATCCAAGACCAGACTTCTAATTTTAATTTTGCAATTAAACTTTGATTATCATTTTGACAGCTGGAGAAAGGCATCCCAAACTTTCAACAAAGAAAATTTAGAACTTATAAACAAAATGTAAAAACAATATATGGGAATTGAAAAGTTTTCATTAGTCATTTTAAAACATGTATTTAGCTGTACAAACAAAATATCCTATTAGTTTGGTTTATCAGGTTGCACACAGTATAACACAAAATCAGACGTGCACGGAACCATCTCCAAGTGCATATGCTACACATTGAGCTCTTTATCCTCAAAAACTCCAATTCTACAACTGCTATGTCAAATCAAGTTTCATGTCACATTTCTGATCACTTAGTAATGGCAGTTCTTGCCAATGCCAAATGCCAAAAAGTTGAACATCTCATACCAGAAGAACTAATTACATCAAACTGTAGTATGTAATGTCATGTGAAATGTATTTACTTCTCTGAGATCCTGTATAGTCATTTTCAGTGCTTCCTGATAGAAGTTGCAACCCATACATTTTTCAAGATGTCTAAAAGGTCATTTCAGAGGTTTTGCAGTTAACTCCAAAATTGACCATGTAACACACAATAGATAGTTAAACAGTTCTAGAGGCTTGGACAACCTAATGTATCTATTGGCCTATCTATCTTCATGTTGTTTTTACATTACACTCTAAATGATAGCATTCTGAGCACCTGTCATGCTGTCTAGAATGTGAGGATACAGAATCGTAAAGATAAAAGAGACCTCCATATTTAACTGCATTGGTAGTTGAAAATGCTAGGCTACATATGCAATCTTAATTTAAAGTAAGGCCAGGACTCTACATTTACAGTACTCATTTAAACCTGTTAAAGATTCTGTATGGTTGAGAATCAGTATCATGTCATTTGTGTGAGGATGGCGTCAGAAAGAAACCATTTTCAGTCAATTTCCACCATGGATTTTCATTTATAGACTGGATGAGTTTGATTCCAAATAAAGAAACAAATACCACATTTACCTCCCTGTAGAATTTCATTTCCTGACTGCATTTCCATTCAAAGTAGTCATTTCTTTGGCAATCAGATTGATTCCACATACCCAAAGCTCTACATTTGCGGCACTTCCAGCTTCAAAATGAACCTCTCTTCCCTTAACAGTGACAATTCTAAATATCGTTGGTTTATCTGCATCACCTTTGTAACGATTTTTGCGAAATGTAACACTTGGTCCCACCCCTGCTTCTTTGCAAATAACATTTCTTCTGCTAAATTTTCCCCATGTTAGCAATCCCGAATTAAGCATTCGAACCATCTTCATATGAGTAGCACCTTTACCTTGCCTAGTGTGCTTGCAGAGTTGTTCACCAGCAAAAACCATATTCCGTGCAAGATGATCCAATATGACACCTTCAGCAACTCTTGACAGGTTATTTCTCCTAGCAAGTGCCAAAGCCATCTCACCTCTATGATTTACCAGACAACAGTCAGATCCTCTGAGAAGTAGGATTTTACAAGCATCAGAGGAGTGTAACCATCCTCATCAAGGGCATTGACTGCACAATCTGTTGAAACCACATAGGTAGTGGTATCTTTTCAAGGCTAAAACTGCTGAAAGGTGGTAATATTTCCTCGCAAGGAAGTGGGAATACTCTGCGCCAAAATGTCAATAGAAAATCAAGTTGCACATTATCAAGATAGATGTAAGAAAGCTATCATGTGGAAATCAGGTGCCCTTTCATACCCTAAACAAGTGCCCTTTCTCATATGAATTGCCATGGAATTGAGGTACTGACCTGATTCGAGCATAACCAACCCAGTTGGCTTGACTCCTTATCCTTCAGCATCCTTTTACCTGGTGCTAACTCTTATCATTTCGTTGGAGGTGTCTTCCTGTCCTTCTACACCTTTCCAATTGTCTGAAGGAATTTTTAATTTCTCTGGTTTCTTCAGGATTAGCCAGACGCAGTTCTAAGGTCATTTTGCATAATTTATTTCCAAGTTGATCTGTTCTAACTTCATTTCTGACCAAATCCCCTGTCCTGTAAAAGAGGGTTTCTACTTGTATATACATGCAGTATCCTAGAAAATTTTAAAATTTAATTATGCAGTCAATTCAGTTCACAGAAAGTAAATTTTTAGATATGAATCACAATGGAGATAGATACTATTAGCACAGATGATCAAGATTGGTATGTTCTTCATTCTTCAGGTACATGCAAGATACAAATTTCACCACCATTTGGACAAGCAATATAAGATTATGTGATGTACAGGCTATTATCTCTTAGTATAATACAATTGACATGAACATTCTGATTTGGGGACTAGGAAATAATTTTTCTGGATTAGAAACCTGTTGAATTTGATGAATCATGTCTAAAATCAGTTGCACACTACGATTTGCGGCCTTTATCTTATTCCCAACTTGGAAGGAGTATTCATGAACTTGTTGCAGCAGCTGATCAGGTTAGTGTTTGCAGTTTCCCTTCTCTTTGTGCTTTTGATCTGTAATCTATTCTTGGCCTTTTAGTTTTTATTGGCTGTATTTAACATTCTTGCAATAATTTTACAGAAAAGCTCGCAAAAGAAGCCAGTACATCAAGTATTTCCCAAACTTGCTGTGTATAACTCAGTTGATCCTTCATTGGCTCCATCTCTACTGATGGTATGTAACTGTTCACTATTTATCTGTCTGCATATTCCTAAACCTTTGCTTGTAATATGTAAATCCCACAAGCTTAATTGACTTTTTGTTTCCAATTTGTATATGCTATGTGACTTGAAATTGCCTTGCATTTTTTACCATATTTCAAGTGATAATCTTTTTAGCTTTTTAATTAGCAGAGAGTATAATGTAGTGATTTTGAGCTTTCCTTCTAAACAATTTCTAATGTCATATGCATAAAAATGTGATGCAAGATGTTCATCTGGATAGTAAAATTCTTATAATAGACATGTCATTTATATACTTCTTCTCTTATGATGGGTGTTACATCTGTAAATATGCAGCTTCATCAACAATGTGAAGACAGAAGTGTTTTTGCTATAAATACTACTACTTAGCCAGGATTTTGTCAGATAATGGTTCTCAGGGTTTAAGTGCTGGTGGTGGAATACCCACACCTAATTGGGATGCTGCTGCTGACCTGGATGCTGCAGGAGGGGTGACAAGGGCAGATGTGGTACCTCGAATTATTCAACAGCTGAGTGCAGAAGCATCAAATGCTGATGTGGAAGGTATGCTTGTCCTTTCATGAAGTGGGATAAAGTACATTTCAACTTGGTTATCTGTGCATTTCATACCTTGAAGATCATTGCAGTTTAGTCAGAGTTGTTGGAAGAATGAAGGAGAACCATGTAGAGTCTAGTCAGTTTCTTTAGTTTTGTTTAGGCTATTTCTCTACTGAAGGTGTTTGACATAGTAGTTTCTCATTGTCCTCTCTGGAAACTGCTACCGATGTTTATGCCATATGTCAATACCCAGTGAATAACTTTGGATTATATAAGAAACTTTAACGTTTTCTAGAATCCTTTGAATTCTCTAGAATCTACTACTTTGAGACTGTATTTATAGCCGGATCCCTATGATATGTGGGGTTTTCTTCTTATTCTTTTAGCTTGAGTTTCTCTTTACTATTATTTGGCGATGACTTATGCACTCTCCTATAGCTCATTTTGGCAGGTTTTAATTTCCAGTCCCATTGACCTAGTTTGGTCATTTGTAGACATCAATATAATTGGATTTCATTTCATTTTCTTACAAAAATATCCTATAAAGATGCTCTTTAATCCACTTTAGAAGAAACATATCTACTGATAGATGATTATGGATATCAATGAGGGCTATTACAATGGATGGATGAACCATACTTTATGGCTTCAATTTTTTAACAGGATAGTCACATGCTTCAGATGTCTAAGCTTGCAAGAGTTTACATTTGTTGAAATTGTAATGGCCTAGGTCTTACAACAAAGTGGAAGAATGAAAGAGAGCGAGAATTTCTCCTTGAATGTTATTCCTCTTTGCATTACTCTTGTTACAACTCAAACTAGCATGTGTTCCTCTTTCCACTACTCCCAAACATAGTTCCAAAAGTAGTGCTCCCAAAGAAAAGTGGTCCAATGAGTGATGAAGGAATCCTAGATCACACCGCAAGTCTCCTCATAGACCAAATGACCTCAAAATGTGCATAGATCACCTCTAAGAGTGAACGCTAAGCCAAAGAAAGCATGCCAAGTGTGGAAGAGATACTCCAATTTTGAAATCCCTCCAAGAAATCCTCAAAAAGTGTGCCAAGAGTCCTCCAAAGATGGATGCTATCTCCTAAATGATAGCATTCTGAGCACCTGTGATGCTGTCCAGAATGTGAGGATACAGAATTGTAAAGATAAAAGTGACCTCCATATTTAACTGCATTGGTAGTTGAAAATGCTAGGCTACATATGCAATCTTAATTCAAAGTAAGGCCAGGACTCTACATTTATAGTACTCATTTAAGCCTGTTAAAGCTTCTGTATGGTTGAGAATCACTATCATGTCATTTGTGTGAGGATGGCATCAGAAAGCAACCATTTTTAGTCAATTTCCACCATGGATTTTCATTTATAGACTGGATGAGTTTGATTCCAAATGAAAAAACAAAGACCATATTTACCTCCCTGTAGAATTTCATTTCCTTATTGCATTTCCATTCAAAGTAGTCATTTCTTTGGCAATCAGATTGATTCCACGTACCCAAATCTCTACATTTGCGGCACTTCCAGCTTCAAAATGAACCTCTCTTCCCTTAATAGTGACAATTCTAAATATCGCTGGATTATCTGCATCACCTTTGTAACGATTTTTGTGGAATGTAACACTTGGTCCCACCCCTGCTTCTTTGCAAATAACATTTCTTCTGTGAGATTTGCCCCATTTTAGCAATCTCGATTTAAGCATTCGAACCATCTTCATATGAGGAGCACCTTTACCTTGCCTAGTGTGCTTGCAGAGTTGTTCACCAGCAAAAACCATATTCCGTGCAAGATGATCCAATATGACACCTTCAGAAACTCTTGACAGGTTATTTCTCCTAGCAAGTGGCAAAGCCGTCTTACCTCTATGATTTACTAGAAAATAGTCAGATCCTCTGAGAAGTAGGCTTTTACAAGCATCTGCATGGCCCTCCCTTGCAGCAAGCATCAGAGGAGTGTAACCATCCTCATCAAGGGCATTGACTGCACAATCTGCTGAAACCACATAGGTAGTGGTATCTTTTCAAGGCTAAAACTGTTGAAAGGTGGTAATATTTCCTCACAAGGAAGTGGGAATACTCTGAGCCAAAATGTCAATAGAAAATCAAGTTGCACATTATCAAGATAGATGTAAGAAAGCTGTCATGTGGAAATCAGGTGCCCTTTCATACCGTAAACAAGTGCCCTTTCTCATATGAATTGCCATGGAATTGAGGTACTGACCTGATTCCAGCATAACCAGCTCAGTTGGCTTGACTCCTTATCCTTCAGCATCCTTTTACCTGGTGTTAACTATTATTATTTTGTTGGAGGTGTCTTCCTGTCCTTCTACACCTTTCCAATTGTCTGAAGGAATTTTTCATTTCTCTGGTTTCTTTAGGATTAGCCAGACGCAGTTCTAAGGTCATTTTGCATAAGTTCTTTCCAAGTTAATATGTTCTAACTTCATTTCTGACCAAATCCCCTGTCCTGTAAAAGAGGGTTTCTGCTTGTATATACATGCAGTATCCTAGAAAATTTTAAAATTTAATTATGCAGTCAATTCAGTTCACAGAAAGTAAATTTTTAGATATGAATCACAATGGAGATAGATACTATTAGCACAGATGATCAAGATTGGTATGTTCTTCATTATTCAGGTACATGCAAGATACAAATTTCACCATCATTTGGACAAGCAATATAAGATTATGTGATGTACAGGCTATTATCTCTTAGTTTAATACAATTGACATGAACATTCTGATTTGGGGACTGGGAAATAATTTTTCTGGATTAGAAACCAGTTGAATTGATGAATGATGTCTAAAATCAGTTGCACACTATGATTTGAAGCCTTTATCTTATTCCCAACTTGCAAGGAGTATTCATGAACTTGCTGCAGCAGCTGATCAGGTTAGTGTTTGCAGTTTCCCTTCTCTTTGTGCTTTTGATCTATAATCTATTCTTGGACTTTTAGTTTTTATTGGCCGTATTTAACATTCTTGCAATAATTTTACAGAAAAGCTCCCAAAAGCAGCTAGTACATCAAGTGTTTGCCAAACTTGTTGTGTATAACTCAGTTGATCCTTCATTGGCTCCATCTCTACTGATGGTATGTAACTGTTCACTATTTATCTGTCTGCATATTCCTGAACCTTTGCTTGTAATATGTAAATCCCACAAGCTTAATTGACTTTTTGTTTCCAATTTGTATATGCTACATGACTTGAAATTGCCTTGCATTTTTTACCATATTTCAAGTGATAATCTTTTTAGCTTTTTAATTAGCAGAGAGGATAATGTAGTGATTTTGAGCTTTCCTTCTAAACAATTTCTAATGTCATATGCATAAAAATGTGATGCTAGATGTTCATTTGGATAGTAAAATTCTTATAATAGACATGTCATTTATATACTTCTGCTCTTATGATGGGTGTTACATCTGTAAATATGCAGCTTCATCAACAATGTGAAGACAGAAGTGTTTTGCGTTATATATACTACTACTTAGCCAGGATTTTGTCAGATAATGGTTCTCAGGGTTTAAGTGCTGGTGGTGGAATACCCACACCTAATTGGGATGCTGCTGCTGACCTAGATGTTGCAGGAGCGGTGACAAGGGCAGATGTGGTACCTCAAATTATTCAACAGCTGAGTGCAGAAGCATCAAATGCTGATGTGGAAGGTATGCTTGTGCTTTCATGAAGTGGGATAAAGTACATTTCAACTTGGTTATCTGTGCATTTCATACCTTGAAGTTGATTGCAGTTTAGTCAGAGTTGTTGGAAGAATGAAGGAGAACCATGTAGAGTCTAGTCATTTTCTTCAGTTTTGCCTAGGCTATTTCTCTAGTGAAGGTGTTTGACATAGTATTTTCTCATTGTCCTCTCTGGTAACTGCTGCCGATGTTTATGCCATATGTCAATACCCAATGAATAACTTTGGATTATAAAAGAAACTTTAACGTTTTTTAGAATCCTTTTAATTCTCTAGAATCTACTACTTTGAGACTGTATTTATAGCCGGATCCCTATGATATGTGGGGTTTTTGTCTTATTCTTTTATCTTGAGTTTCTCTTTACTATTCTTTGGCGATGACTTATGCACTCTCCTATAGCTCATTTTGGCAGGTTTTACTTTCTAGCCCCATTGACCTAGTTTGGTCATTTGTAGACATCAATATAATTGGATTTGATTTGATTTTCTTACAAAAATATCCTATAAAAATGCACTTTAATCCACTTTAGAAGAAACATATCTACTGATAGATCATTATGGATATCAATGAGGGCTATTACAATGGATGAATGAACCATACTTTATGGCTTAAATTTTTTAACAGGACAGTCACATGCTTCAGATGTCTAAGCTTGCAAGAGTTTACATTTGTTGAAATTGTAATGGCCTAGGTCTTACAACAAAGTGGAAGAATGAAAGAGAGTGAGAATTTCTCCTTGAATGTTGTTCCTCTTTGCATTACTCTTGTTACAACTCAAACTAGCATGTGTTCCTATTTGCACTACTCCCAAACATAGTTTCAAAAGTAGTGCTCCCAAAGAAAAGTGGTCCAATGAGTGATGAAGGAATCCTAGATCACACCGTAGCTCTCCTCATAGACCAAATGACCTCAAAATGTGCTTATATCACCTCCAAGAGTGAACACTAAGCCAAAGAAAGCATGCCAAGTGTGGAAGAGATACTCCAATTTTGAACTCCCTCCAAGAAATCCTCAAAAAGTGTGCCAAGAGTCCTCCAAAGCTGGATGCTATCTCCTAAATGATAGCATTCTGAGCACCTGTCATGCTGTCCAGAATGTGAGGATACAGAATTGTAAAGATAAAAGAGACCTCCATATTTAACTACATTGGTAGTTGAAAATGCTAGGCTACATATGCAATCTTAATTCAAAGTAAGGCCAGGACTCTACATTTACAGTACTCATTTAAACCTGTTAAAGCTTTTGTATGGTTGAGAATCAGTATCATGTCATTTGTGTGAGGATGGCATCAGAAAGCAACCATTTTCAGTCAATTTCCACCATGCATTTTCATTTATAGACTGGATGAGTTTGATTCCAAATGAAGAAACAAAGACCATATTTACCTCCCTATAGAATTTCATTTCCTGACTGCATTTCCATTCAAATTAGTCATTTCTTTGGCAATCAGATTGATTCCACGTACCCAAATCTCTACATTTGCGGCACTTCCAGCTTCAAAATGAACCTCTCTTCCCTTAACAGTGACAATTCTAAATATCGTTGGTTTATCTGCATCACCTTTGTAACGATTTTTGTGGAATGTAACACTTGGTCCCACCCCTGCTTCTTTGCAAATAACATTTCTTCTGCTAGATTTGCCCCATGTTAGCAATCTCGATTTAAGCATTCGAACCATCTTCATATGAGGAGCACCTTTACCTTGCCTAGTGTGCTTGCAGATTTGTTCACCAGCAAAAACCATATTCCGTGCAAGATGATCCAATATGACACCTTCAGAAACTCTTGACAGGTTATTTCTCCTAGCAAGAGGCAAAGCCATCTCACCTCTATGATTTACTAGACAACAGTCAGATCCTCTGAGAAGTAGGATTTTACAAGCATCTGCATGGCCCTCCCTTGCAGCAAGCATCAGAGGAGTGTAACCATCCTCATCAAGGGCATTGACTGCACAATCTGTTGAAACCACATAGGTAGTGGTATCTTTTCAAGGCTAAAACTGCTGAAAGGTGGTAATATTTCCTCGCAAGGAAGTGGGAATACTCTGCGCCAAAATGTCAATAGAAAATCAAGTTGCACATTATCAAGATAGATGTAAGAAAGCTATCATGTGGAAATCAGGTGCCCTTTCATACCCTAAACAAGTGCCCTTTCTCATATGAATTGCCATGGAATTGAGGTATTGACCTGATTCGAGCATAACCAACCCAGTTGGCTTGACTCCTTATCCTTCAGCATCCTTTTACCTGGTGCTAACTCTTATCATTTCGTTGGAGGTGTCTTCCTGTCCTTCTACACCTTTCCAATTGTCTGAAGGAATTTTTAATTTCTCTGGTTTCTTCAGGATTAGCCAGACGCAGTTCTAAGGTCATTTTGCATAATTTATTTCCAAGTTGATCTGTTCTAACTTCATTTCTGACCAAATCCCCTGTCCTGTAAAAGAGGGTTTCTACTTGTATATACATGCAGTATCCTAGAAAATTTTAAAATTTAATTATGCAGTCAATTCAGTTCACAGAAAGTAAATTTTTAGATATGAATCACAATGGAGATAGATACTATTAGCACAGATGATCAAGATTGGTATGTTCTTCATTCTTCAGGTACATGCAAGATACAAATTTCACCACCATTTGGACAAGCAATATAAGATTATGTGATGTACAGGCTATTATCTCTTAGTATAATACAATTGACATGAACATTCTGATTTGGGGACTAGGAAATAATTTTTCTGGATTAGAAACCAGTTGAATTTGATGAATCATGTCTAAAATCAGTTGCACACTACGATTTGCGGCCTTTATCTTATTCCCAACTTGGAAGGAGTATTCATGAACTTGTTGCAGCAGCTGATCAGGTTAGTGTTTGCAGTTTCCCTTCTCTTTGTGCTTTTGATCTGTAATCTATTCTTGGCCTTTTAGTTTTTATTGGCTGTATTTAACATTCTTGCAATAATTTTACAGAAAAGCTCGCAAAAGCAGCCAGTACATCAAGTATTTCCCAAACTTGCTGTGTATAACTCAGTTGATCCTTCATTGGCTCCATCTCTACTGATGGTATGTAACTGTTCACTATTTATCTGTCTGCATATTCCTAAACCTTTGCTTGTAATATGTAAATCCCACAAGCTTAATTGACTTTTTGTTTCCAATTTGTATATGCTATGTGACTTGAAATTGCCTTGCATATTTTACCATATTTCAAGTGATAATCATTTTAGCTTTTTAATTAGCAGAGAGGATAATGTAGTGATTTTGAGATTTCCTTCTAAACAATTTCTAATGTCATATGCATCAAAATGTGATGCCAGATGTTCATTTGGATAGTATAATTATTATAATAGACATGTCATTTATATACTTCTGCTCTTATGATGGGTGTTACATCTGTAAATATGCAGCTTCATCAACAATGTGAAGACAGAAGTGTTTTGCGCTATATATACTACTACTTAGCCAGGATTTTGTCAGATAATGGTTCTCAGGGTTTAAGTGCTGGTGGTGGAATACCCACACCTAATTGGGATGCTGCTGCTGACCTGGATGTTGCAGGAGGGGTGACAAGGGCAGATCCGGTACCTCGAATTATTCAACAGCTGAGTGCAAAAGCATCAAATGCTGATGTGGAAGGTATGCTTGTCCTTTCATGAAGTGGGATAAAGTACATTTCAACTTGGTTATCTGTGCATTTCATACCTTGAAGATGATTGCAGTTTATTCAGAGTTGTTGGAAGAATGAAGGAGAACCATGTAGAGTCTAGTCAGTTTCTTCAGTTTTGCTTAGGCTATTTCTCTAGTGAAGGTGTTTGACATAGTAGTTTCTCATTGTCCTCTCTGGTAACTACTGCCGATGTTTATGCCATATGTCAATACCCAGTGAATAACTTTGGATTATATAAGAAAGTTTAACATTTTCTAGAATCCTTTGAATTCTCTAGAATCTACTACTTTGAGACTGTATTTATAGATGGATCCCTATGATATGTGGGGTTTTCTTCTTATTCTTTTAGCTTGAGTTTCTCTTTACTATTCTTTGGCGATGACTTATGCACTCTCCTATAGCTCATTTTGGCAGGTTTTACTTTCCAGTCCCATTGACCTAGTTTGGTCAGTTGTAGACATCAATATATTTGGATTTGATTTCATTTTCTTACAAAAATATCCTATAAAAATGCTCTTTAATCCACTTTAGAAGAAACATATCTACTGATAGATCATTATGGATATCAATGAGGGATATTACAATGGATGGATGAAGCATACTTTATGGCTTCAATTTTTTAACAGGACAGTCACATGCTTCAGATGTCTAAGCTTGCAAGAGTTTACATTTGTTGAAATTGTAATGGCCTAGGTCTTACAACAAAGTGGAAGAATGAAAGAGAGAGAGAATTTCTCCTTGAATGTTGTTCCTCTTTGCATTACTCTTGTTACAACTCAAACTAGCATGTGTTCCTCTTTGCACTACTCCCAAACATAGTTTCAAAAGTAGTCCTCCCAAAGAAAAGTGGTCCAATGAGTGATGAAGGAATCCTAGATCACACCGCAGGTCCCCTCATAGACCAAATGACCTCAAAATGTGCATATATCACCTCCAAGAGTGAACGCTAAGCCAAAGAAAGCATGGAAAGTGTGGAAGAGATACTCCAATTTTGAACTCCCTCCAAGAAATCCTCAAAAAGTGTGCCAAGAGTCCTCCAAATATGGATGCTATCGGGCCTAAATGATAGCATTCTGAGCACCTGTCATGCTGTCCAGAATGTGAGGATACAGAATTGTAAAGATAAAAGAGACCTCCATATTTAACTGCATTGGTAGTTGAAAATGCTAGGCTACATATGCAATCTTAATTCAAAGTAAGGCCTGGACTCTAAATTTACAGTACTCATTTAAACCTATTAAAGCTTCTGTATGGTTGAGAATCAGTATCATGTAATTTGTGTGAGGATGGAATCAGAAACCAACCATTTTCAGTCAATTTCCACCATGGATTTTCGTTTATAGACTGGATGAGTCTGATTCCAAATGAAGAAACAAATACCACATTTACCTCCTTGTAGAATTTCATTTCTTGACTGCATTTCCATTCAAAGTAGTCATTTCTTTGGAAATCAGATTGATTCCACGTACCCAAAGCTCTACATTTGTGGCACTTTCAGCTTCAAAATGAACCTCTCTTCCCTTAACAGTGACAATTCTAAATATCGGTGGTTTATCTGCATCACCTTTGTAACAATTTTTGCGGAATGTAACACTTGGTCCCACCCCTACTTCTTTGCAAATAACATTTCTTCTGCTAGATTTTCCCCATGTTAGCAATCCCGATTTAATCATTCGAACCATCTTCATATGAGGAGCACCTTTAACTTTCCTAGTGTGATTTTAGAGTTGTTCACCAGCAAAAACCATATTCTGTGCAAGATGAGCCAATATGACACCTTCAGCAACTCTTGACAGGTTATTTCTCCTAGCAAGTGCCAAATCCGTCTCACCTCTATGATTTACCAGACAACAGTCAGATCCTCTGAGAAGTAGGATTTTACAAGCATCTGCATGGCCCTCCCTTGCAGCAAGCATCAGAGGAGTGTAACCATCCTCATCAAGGGAATTGACTGCACAATCTACTGAAACCACATAGGTAGTGGTATCTTTTCAAGGCTAAAAATGCTAAAAGGTGGTAAGATTTCCTCGCAAGGAAGTGGGAATACTCTGAGCCAAAATGTCAATAGAAAATCAAGTTGCACATTATCAAGATAGATGTAAGAAAGCTGTCATGTGGAAATCAGGTGCCCTTTCATACCCTAAACAAGTGCCCTTTCTCATATGAATTGCCATGGAATTGAGGTACTGACCTGATTCCAGCATAACCAACTCAGTTGGATTGACTCCTTATCCTTCAGCATCCTTTTACCTGGTGCTAATTGTTATCATTTTGTTGGAGGTGTCTTCCTATCCTTGTACACCTTTCCAATTGTCTAAAGGAATTTTTAATTTCTCTGGTTTCTTCAGGATTAGCCAGACGCAGTTCTAAGGTCATTTTGCATAAGTTCTTTCCAAGTTGATCTGTTCTAACTTCATTTCTGACCAAATCCCCTGTCCTGTAAAAGAGGGTTTATGCTTGTATCTACATGCAGTATCCTAGAAAATTTTAAAATTTAATTATGCAGTCAATTCAGTTCACAGAAAGTAAATTTTTAGATATGAATCACAATGGAGATAGATACTATTAGCACATATGATCAAGATTGGTATGTTCTTCATTCTTCAGGTACATGCAAGATACAAATTTCACCATCATTTGGACAAGCAATATAAGATTATGTGATGTACAGGCTATTATCTCTTAGTACAATACAATTGACATGAACATTCTGATTTGGGGACTGGGAAATAATTTTTCTGGATTAGAAACCAGTTGAATTTGATGAATCATGTCTAAAATAAGTTGCACACTATGATTTGCAGCCTTTATCTTATTCCCAACTTGCAAGGAGTATTCATGAACTTGCTGCAGCAGCTGATCAGGTTAGTGTTTGCAGTTTCCCTTCTCTTTGTGATTTTGATCTGTAATCTATTCTTGGCCTTTTAGTTTTTATTGGCTGTATTTAACATTCTTGCAATAATTTTACAGAAAATCTCCCAAAAGCAGCTAGTACATCAAGTATTTCCCAAACTTGCTGTGTATAACTCAGTTGATCCTTCATTGGCTCCATATCTACTGATGGTATGTAACTGTTCACTATTTATCTGTCTGCATATTCCTGAACCTTTGCTTGTAATATGTAAATCCCACAAGCTTAATTGACTTTTTGTTTCCAATTTGTATATGCTATGTGACTTGAAATTGCCTTGCATTTTCTACCATATTTCAAGTGATAATCTTTTTAGATTCAATTAGCACAGAGGATAGTGTAGTGATTTTGAGCTTTCCTTCTAAACAATTTCTAATGTCATATGCATCAAAATGTGATGCCAGATGTTCATTTGGATAGTAAAATTCTTATAATAGACATGTCATTTATATACTTCTGCTCTTATGATGGGTGTTACATCTGTAAATATGCAGCTTCATCAACCATGTGAAGACAGAAGTGTTTTGCGCTATATATACTACTACTTAGCCAGGATTTTGTCAGATAATGGTTCTCAGGGTTTAAGTGTTGGTGGTGGAATAGCCACACCTAATTGGGATGCTGCTGCTGACCTGGATGTTGCAGGAGGGGTGACAAGGGCAGATGTGGTACCTCGAATTATTCAACAGCTGAGTGCAAAAGCATCAAATGCTGATGTGGAAGGTATGCTTGTCCTTTCATGAAGTGGGATAAAGTACATTTCAACTTGGTTATCTGTGCATTTCATACCTTGAAGATGATTGCAGTTTAGTCAGAGTTGTTGGAAGAATGAAGGAGAACCATGTAGAGTCTAGTCAGTTTCTTCAGTTTTGCTTAGGCTATTTCTCTAGTGAAGGTGTTTGACATCGTAGTTTCTCATTGTCCTCTCTGGTAACTGCTACTGATGTTTATGCCATATGTCAATACCCAGTGAATAACTTTGGATTATATAAGAAACTTTAACGTTTTCTAGAAACCTTTGAATTCTCTAGAATCTACTACTTTGAGACTGTATTTATAGCTGAATCCCTATTATATGTGGGGTTTTCTTCTTATTCTTTTAGCTTGAGTTTCTCTTTACTATTCTTTGGTGATGACTTATGCGCTCTCCTATAGCTCATTTTGGCAGGTTTTACTTTCCAGTCCCATTGACCTAGTTTGGTCATTTGTAGACATCAATATAATTGGATTTGATTTGATTTTCTTACAAAAATATCCGTTAAAAATGCTCTTTAATCCACTTTAGAAGAAACATATCTACTGATAGATCATTATGGATATCAATGAGGGATATTACAATGGATGGATGAACCATACTTTATGGCTTCAATTTTTTAACAGGACAGTCACATGCTTCAGATGTCTAAGGTTGCAAGAGTTTACATTTGTTGAAATTGTAATGGCCTAGGTCTTACAACAAAGTGGAAGAATGAAAGAGAGCGATAATTTCTCCTTGAATGTTGTTCCTCTTTGCATTACTCTTGTTACAACTCAAACTAGCATGTGTTCCTCTTTGCACTACTCCCAAACATAGTTTCAAAAGTAGTGCTCCCAAAGAAAAGTGGTCCAATGAGTGATGAAGGAATCCTAGATCACACCGCAGGTCTCCTCATAGACCAAATGACTTCAGAATGTGCATAGATCATCTCCAAGAGTGAATGCTAAGCCAAAGAAAGCATGCCAAGTGTGGAAGAGATACTCCATTTTTGAACTCCCTCCAAGAAATCCTCAAAAAGTGTGCCAAGAGTCCTCCAAAGCTAGATGCTATCTCTTAAATGACTACTTTCATAAATACTAGTTACTGGTAAGTTGTAATAGTAATAATTATGTAGTTTGTAGATTGATATCTATCATAAATTTGTTTGAATATCATCATTGTCAAGCAATAACTACTTCTTAAAGCGTGCTAGCTCAATGGTAGAGCGCCTGCCTAATTATAGGTAGGAGGTTGGTGGTTCGATTCCTCCGTGCCCTATCATAAATCTGTGACTACAAAAACGACTAAATTCACATATATACGACTATTAGTAGCTGATTTCTCGTATCTTAGCCGTATTTAGCTTAGTCATTAATATGTTAACATCTAGTAGTTTATTTAGTCGTATATTTGGTCATTAATGGTTGCAATCAGTGAGTAAATCAGCGACTAAATCAATGATTAACTAAATGACTAAATCAATAAATAAATACGTGACTAAATCAATGACTAAATCATTAACTATCAATGCTTAAACAATGACTAAATCATTGACTATCAATGACTAAATCATTGTCTATCAATGACCAAATCAATGACTAAATCAGTGACTACTAAGTCAAGCTATTAGTGACTAGTGAAATACGACTAGCTATAAGATAGTGGTAATTTGCTACTATTAGTCACCGACTCAAAAATAGTCATTTATAGCCTGATTTTAGTCATTTTTTTAGTCATTAATTTCTCATTTTCTACTAGTGTAAGTTGGGGAAATAGTCCCCACAATTGAGTTGAGGTTAACCCTCCTTGTTGATATGGGGCAAAGTCCCCACAGTTGTGGGGCACTAGGGTTATTAGACTCTCCTAGATATGTCGGCCCTGGTAAGTAATTTTCAAGTCAAAAATTAGAATAAATAGAGAGTGAGCCTCTCTATTTGTCACACACACTCACTCAACTGGGTGCATGAGTGAAAGAGGAAGTGCTTACACAAGTGAGAGAGAAAACAACTATTGGAGATCATATTTTCTTACTTTGGGTTTTACTGTTGCCATTGGTGCTCATTCTATCTCTGAGGAAGTTGTGGGGTTTTTCCTTTATGGTTTCACCAAGGATAAATCTTTGTGTCTATTGTCTCTTGTGATTGATTGTTGTGCATGTTATTCTTTCAGATACGATCCTAAGATCATATTGCTTAAATGATAAAAATATAACATGGTATCAGAGATAACTTGAGAAGAAGACACTGTGTAGCTGCAGAATCTAGAGCTTCTTAATTTTTTTGTCTCTCTCCACAATCCATCAACAAAAGGAGGCTAGGATAACTCTCCATTGAAGGGTGCATCTTTATGTCGAAGCAGAATTTGATTCTGGGCATTTTCGGTTTCTGCATCGGGAAATTAGGGCTTTTCATGGAAATGGAATTTTTGAGTGAGCGTAGCACATGATTTATCCCCTACTCAAAATCAAAATTTAGAGACCAAGTTCGAGATTTTTGGATGGGCAAAACTTTGGGAAAGTCAAACCTTAGTTTGACCTCGGGCCTGAAAAACCCTAAAATACTAAAACTTATAGTTTTGGTACATTCTCTATATCTCGAGATTGAAGAAGGATCAGGAACCAAAATTTTCACAAGATGAAGATGAAATCCTTATGTACAATGTGTAAATTTTTTTTCCTCATATTCACTATATTTTGGGAGATATGATTCTTCCAAATAAGGGTTCCATTCCCTTCCAGGATTCATCCCTAAATAGAAAACCTAGAGAGAATTGCTATATCTCAGGCTACGAAGGCCCAAATGAAACTTCTCAAGATTTTATAGATAGGGAATGGAATTTAATTTATGTGATAAAAATTTTATACCCCTAAGGTGAAACAGTGATACGTGGCATTCTATACAAGTTAATTATGCTGAACAGTTCTAAAAGAAGTCACCGTGGGAGAAATCTAATAAGTCCCAATTGGAGAAACCAATTATGTTCAAACCTATGGTGTTGCAAAGAGGATAGGCAAGGCTACCTCAATGAGTTTTAGACACAAAGGAGCGGTACTTTTGGAGATACCTCAAAAACAATATCAGGAATTTCTGCAGAAGAAATTGGAAAACTAGGGCTTCCTGATCTCGGAGCTTCCCTCAAATGTTTTTAGAAAAGGAGTATATTGGATATCTTTCCTTGAGGAGGTGCATATTTCTATCCAATCAGATCAGAAAGATTCCAAGTTTTGAAAATTAGGGTTTCTCTAACAAACCCTAGATCAACCAGCTCTAGAACTAGAATGTACACCTCAAATCAGTAAGATCTAATCTTTCTCTATTTACATTTTAGGTTCTCATTTCAAAATGACTAATCACACTAGCTTGATGACAACCATGATGAAACTGACAACTTCCAAGTACAGAAGTATTGGATCTCACTGGTTCTTGAAGAAAATAAATTGGACACATACATAAGTGGAAAGGTTCAAGTTCTAGAGGGAGATGAGGCTAAAGCCTTACACAAGAAGAACTTGGTCAAGGCCAGGAGGATCACCTTATAACACGAGTTTATTCCCTAAAAAAACCGAAAGAGATTTTTGGTTCTTGACCAAGATATTTGAAGGGAAGAACATAAATTAGAAGATGACTTTGAGAAACTAGTTAAAGAATGTGAAGATCCAGAATGCAGAGACCATACAGTCATACTTTACAAGGGTGTCTCAAATAAAAGAACAACTTGAAGCAGTAGAATGAAGAATTTGTGGTAACCACCTTGAATGGATTCCCAGGATCATGGGATTCATTCATTTGAGGAATGTGTGCTAGAAGGAAGTGATTACTTTCAGTAGACCCTGGAAGAGCACACACAAGATGAAGCTCGATCCATAATAAGAGAAGAGAAGATGGGAGCAACTGAAGATCAAGCCCTCATGATTCAAAGAAGATCCCTCAAGCGATGAGGAAGATGAAGAACTCAATTCTTGAAGAACCTCTTATCTATCTTAAGAATTTGGATAAGAAATTATGCTATTATGGATGAAGAATATGATGAAGCTAAAAGAAGGAGTTTACTTACAAAAGAAATAAAGATAAGTATTCAATTGTCATTTCATGATATTGTTTTGTTATGCATTTTTTTAATATCAAGTTGATGTATTATGCATGATAGAATGTTTGCATTAATGACAGTATACTACTAATATGCATGTGATGGGTAAGTAGCTCATGGTTCTATACAAATATCCATTGCTACTTATCTAGAATGAAACCTCTTTGCTGACATATTCATTAGTGCACAATATCAATGTTGTCCTGGTAGAGATGGAAGGCATCTAGAAAGTTTCCATAAGATACGGATGAATGTTGTATTGGCTAAAATAGTTGCATGATTATATCTTGATGCAAAAAAAAAATTCATTATGAATATACCTTATGAAATTTTTCTAACCATACAACTAATGCATTTGACTTGTAGGAAAGATCGCATACAATCGCCTACAAGAAAAGAAGGAGGAGACTTGTTTAGAAGAACAAGTGATGACAGTTCGAGAAATAATACAAAATGAAGAATAGTATGATGAGACTTCAAGAGGGCTCAGTAAAGTTATGCGACATTGTTGAGCGACATCATTGATATAGAGCCTTCCAGCTATGAATAAGTATCCAAGAAGAAAGGGAAGGAGAGTACCAGTTCAAGAAGAATTATGTCTAGGATGCAGTATCGAGACCTAAATGGAAGTCAGTAGATACAGCATGCAGTAGATGACAACATCGATGGATAGAAGGAAAGATTTGTAGCACAATGCTTCTCACAAAAATAAGGCATAGACTACGAAGAGACATTTGCAGCCACTAGAAGATAAGACACATGACAAGCATAATCATGTGTGCAAATGAAAGAAGGCCTTGTACGAGATAAGAAGGCCACCATGGGATAACACATACATGGGGAGATTGAATATCACCTAGAGTGATGAAGATATTAACCTTTTCTACAAGGTTGAAGATGAAAGCCTATAGAGGATGACAAGCTCATAGATGGGTGCAAGAAAAACATTTTCAAGATAGGGGATCTTGGTATCCAGTGAACCTAGATGGATACATAAAATATTAGTAGTAGAGGAAGATACTTGTCACTATGGTATAGAATGTTTCAATACATAGAGTATGAAAGGCATAGGGAGAATGGTGCTCCACTTCAGAGGGAGTGACTACAGAAGATCCTGAGGTTTGACATGGTATGACAGGATGGACAGTTTACTGATGACTCTAGGATTTACTGAGAGTAAATCAAATTCCAACCTTTTATTCAAGGATAAAGGTGGAAGACCAGTGATGCTCCTATTATATGTCGATGACTTCTTCCTAAAAGGAAAAGAGGAACTCATTAGAGATGCAAGAAGGAGACTTGCTGTCATGTTCAAGATAAAGGAATTGGGTATGATGCACTAATTTCTAGGCATGGAGGTGTGGTAGAGTGTGGATGGAATCTTCCTTGGACAAGGGAAGTATGCAATATAGATCCTGAAAAGGTTTGGGATGATGGACTGCAAGGCCATGGCGACACCTATGGAATCGAACTTGAAGCGATTGACTAATTATTAAATAGAGATGGTTGATGCCACGATGTATCGTTAGATGATCTATTCCTTGATGTACCTGATGAATACGATAACAGATATTTGCTTTGATGTGAACACATTGAGATATGTTCACCTGATGATTGCAAAGCATGCAGTGAGTTACCTGAAGGGTATAGTTGATTACTGGCTCAAGTATGATACATATGAGAAGATTAACCTAATGGGTTACATGGATTCATATTGGGAAAGAAGTGCCATTGATAGGAAGATCTCTTCGAGGTGCTACTTTAGTATGAGATCAGGTGTGATCTCCTGGTTTAGCAAGAAGGAGTCCGGCATGGCGTTGAGTATAGTCGAGGAAAAATATGTTGCCACTTGCTCAGCTATTTGGGAGGTAGTATGTTTCTTTTGGAAACTACTATTTGATTTGATTGATTTGACTTATATTTTTGTATGATGCAGAGAGGAGAAATGAAGCTCCAGTATGTGATCCAGATTGATATCTCTCGAAAGAGGGAGTTCTAACATAACCGATGAGACAGTTTGTCGAACCATAAAATCCTGGTGAAGCTTGTAGGTCTCTTAGACATAAACAGTACTGTAGGTTTTCCTCGGATGTAATCAGTCCTATCGAATCTCACAGGTTATCCTTGGGCGCAATCATCCCTAATATGATTCTATGCTAGAAATTCCCAAAGTGAAGTTTGAGTACTTCAAGGAGAAGCTTGGTGTTCTCTAGATCGAGGTTCCTTCCAAGGGGAAGTGATGAGTCTGTGTTCCTTTTTGACATGGTGGTAGGTGGGGTCTCCCATGGTCAATTGTAAGTGTTGTGCCCTTCTGACGTGGTGGTAGGCAGGGCCTCCCATGGTCAGATGTAAGTTTTGTGCCCTTCTAACATGGTGGTAGGATTGGTTCCTCCCATGGTCAGATGTAAGAGCCATGCCCTTCTGACATAGTGGTAGGCAGGGCATCCCATGGTCAGATATAATTTTAGTGACATACATCTAGTATGAAAAAGGACTGGCTCTATAGAGGCCCACATCTAGTATGAAAAAGGATTGGCTCTCTGGAAGTACATCTAGCATAAAAATGGGTTTTCTTTGTAGTGACCTACATCCAATATGAAAAAGGAATGGATCTATAGAGACCGACATCCAGTATGAAAAAGGACTGGCTCCATGGAAGTACATCCAGCTTGAAAAAGGGTTGGCTCTGTAGTGGCCTACATCCAATATGAAAAGGACTGGCTCTGGAGAGACCCACATCGAGTATGAAAAAGGATTGGCTCTGTGGAAGTACATCCACCATGAAAAAGGGTTGACTCTATAGTGGCCTACATCCAGTATGAAAAAGGACTAGCTCTATAGAGACCCACATCTAGTTTGAAAAAGGAATGGCTATATGGAAGTACATCCAACATGAAAAAGGGATGGCTATGTAGCGGCCTACATCCAGTATGAAAAAGGATTGGCTCTGTAGAGACCCACATCCAGTATGAAAAATTACTGGCTCTGTGGAGGTACATCCAGTATGAAAAAGGACTGGCTCTGTAGAGGCCTACATCTAGTATGAAAAAGGACGGGCTCTGTAGAGGAAGACCTACATGGAGGCTAGGCTTAAAACCAGCATGAAAAAGGGCTGGCTCTGTAGAATTTCCTACAACGAGAAGAATTGAGAGATAGCACCATTTGATCGAGATAGTGGAAGTAGTGATGATGATGATGATCCAGTGATGATCCATCCCTGATGATGATCTAGTGATGATACAAATTTGATGATGATCCAGAGAAGAATACTTTTGCTGATGAATTGAGTCAAGAGAATACCTTCCTAGTTAAGAGGGAGTGTTGATGTATTTGTAACTTCAGAATGTATTCACCTGTATACCTTACATTGTACCCCGATGTTCCTATCAGGAGAATCATTTATATTTCATTGTACCTTGGTGTTCCTATCAAGAGAGTCATTAAAATAATAAATTCATGTAAAGTCATTGAGGTTAACCCTCCATTGTAAGTTGAGGAAATAGTCCCTACAATTGAGTTGAGGTTAACCCTCCATTGTAAGTTAAGGAAATAGTCCCTACAGTTGAGTTGAGGTTAACCCTCCTTATTTATTGGGGGGAAAAGTCCCCACAATTGTCAGGAGCTGGGGTTATTAGAATCTCTTAGAGATGTCGGCCCTGGTAAGTAATTGTCAAGTCAGACATTTGTATAAATAGAGAGTGAGCCTTTCTATTTGTCACACACACTCACTCAACTGGGGCGCATGAGTGAGAGAGGAAGTGCTCACACAAGTGAGAGAGAGAACAGTTGTTGGAGATCATCTTTTATGTCTTTGGGTTTTATTGCTGCCATTGGTGCTCATTCTATCTCTGAGGAAGTTGCAGCATTTTTCCTTTATGGTTTCCCCAAGGATAAATCTTTGTGTCTATTGTCTCTTGTGATTGATTGTTGTGCATGTTATTCTCTTAGATAAGATCCTAAGATCATATTGCTTAAATGATAAAAATATAACATCTTGTTGGATGTTCTAGCCTTGGGCTTGGCATGTGTCACATAGAGTTTGAGCGCTACACATGTGTTCCTATTTTGCGTAGAGTTAGGTTTCTTGTAGTGGACTATATCTAATTTGTATTGCTGGAATCCCTCACCTCTCTTACAAATTATGGGAGAAGAAATGATTTTCATTCATTAATTCATTCATCATGCACTTTTAATAGAAATGTGAGCAGTGGAGTCTACTAGTCTATTTTGTACTCTTCTTCATTGTACTTTCTCTTTTTTTCTTGGAATAATTTGAAGGGAAGACAAGGGCTAGGGATTCACCCTAAGGTGACAAAATAAGAGTAGAGTTTGTGATAAATACTAAAATGGAAATCATAAGAATTTACAAAACATGTGAATTTCTTTTAATTATTGTGAAAGAAGAATGTGGTTGTGTAGCATTTGGAAACCTTAATGCTACTTATTATGCTTGTTGTGGAGAAAAAGAGGAGACGTCATGAACACATGTGGCATGCAAGTGTCGGTACTTGGAAAGGAGGACTTGTCAGTGTTGGCACTAGCTTGTTGAAAATATTTGGTGAAACGATCATCTTGCTTAGAAGTGGGGGCCTAGCTATGAGTTAATGGCTAGGGATTTTTATGGTTTCCATAACTAGGGTTTGGAAATATTGATTTGCTAAGGCTTTGAGATAAAGTTTTGGTATATACTTGCATTTCATCTCTTGTATGCATATGTAGTTTTCAACGATCTGAATATTATGCATTTGCATAATTGAATTTCAACTTATGTTATATTCTTGATTGAGTAGATTCCATAATGTATTGTTCATGTGCATTCAAAATAACATACTTTTGAACTAAATAAGTGTTTTAACACATATCTTGAAGATAAAGGAGCATATTTATTGTTGTTATAATTTGTTGGAATAAGAGAATTCAAATATTTTATATGCCTATAAAAGTGCACCCTAAGGGTTGGAGCATTATGAAATTGAAGTACACTTGTATAGTATTCATTATTTGGGGTTGTCATGTGAAGTTAGGTTGAAAATAGGTGAAATATTACTTTTCTAGTTTAATTGTTTAAATCAACAGGGCTAAATTTCTTAGGGAATAGATCTATGAAACCTCACAATTGAGGTGAAATTTCAAGTGTCATTTCAGACAAATTTTCACAAGTAGTACTTCTTTTAGTTTAAAACTATTTGATATTGGAATTATGGATACCTTTAATATATGTGATTGTTCTATGTTCCCTTAAAACAATGATAATATTATGATATCGAGAATATATAATATGAAATCCACCAATATAGCCACTAGCTAAATGTTGTCATTCATGTTCCAAAATAATGGAATAAATTCCTAAATCTATATTGGTTTACCTAAAAATTAAATATAGTGCAAGTTCAAAATGTGCACATGGCTACAATAAGATCCTTTATTTGGCCAATGGCTAATTGTACCTTCTTATTAAATGTAATCATACTTTCAACTTTATATATACAAGAAAGACCAAGTCACCTCATAATGATTTTAGACATGAGATTTGACCGTGAGCCACCATCAATAAACAAGAGTAAATGATCTTACCCACTGTTTTCATTGAAACAGAAAAAGGGGATATTTAGGCTCATGTCTATTGTCAATTACCATCTTTGTCACTTCTTCCTGCACTTATTTTTCGTAATAGCATGGTATTAGAAAAAAGAGTCTATGCTTCCATATTGTTTGCAATGTGGGAAATTATGGAAACAAACACTTTATTCATAGTTTGTTGTTGTCTAAGAGAATGAAGGATGTTTAGGAAGTTCTTATCAGCTTTAAGGAAAGCTAAATCATTTGTAATATTATATGGGGAGTTTTTTTGAGGTAAAAAATTAGGTCTTCAGGGACAGACAACATACATGAAATTGTGGTTTTGTACTTGAAACAAGAAAATAATGAGTGCATTGAGTATTCATCTCAGTCATGCCAAAATTTGCATTGTTGGTTGTAAGGAAATCAACTTTCAAACCCAAGCCTAGGTGGTCGAGTGCTTGAGAGAGGGATAGATTTAATAGGAAGACAAGGGAAAATGGTATAAATTTTTGGGGAGTGAAAGGGGGGGAAAATAGGTATTGGAATAAAAATGTATTTGAACATTAAAAACATAGCCTTCCTACCCTATTTTTTATGTTTTGCACAAATCCAAACCATTTGCAATATTACATAGGGAGCAATTTTGAGGTAAAACTTTGGGTATTTAAAGTGGAACAAAGTATAAATTGTGGTCCTGTACCTAAAACAAGACCATAATGAGCGTATTGCGTATTTTTATTAGCCTTGTTGTAACTTCCATTGCCAAATTTGTTCTGTTGCACAACTCAATAGTAATTGTTTTGTGCAACTTGGCTTTTACTTATAGAAAAAAAAATCATGAGTTTGTTCAACATCTTCAATGAGTGACTATGGTAGAAGATTATTTTAACCTTTAACATGTGTATACATAGAAACTCTTATACCATGAATAAAGAGAGCCGTGATGCTAAGAAGAAGCACAGGATGTAGATCTAGCCACAAGATAATTCTCACAAGCATGTATAGGGAAAATAGAGAAAAGAATAAAGAGACTAAATACAAGAGAATTGATCCAATATCTATCCAAGTATTATTGACCAAATGAACTGATTATTATTACAATAGTAATACATCCTTATAAAGGAAAATTGAGTTGTTATAAGATAACTCATGCTATCTCATAAATCAAGCTTACTAAATATGATAAAACCCCATAGGTGACTAAATCACTTTCCAACACTCTCAAGGACCTCACGAATTAGCTAAAGAATGACTGAGTTGTCATGAGTGATGGAAAACCATGCTAATCATGGAATCTACAGAGAAAATCATGGAGGATGGGTTGGAAAGAAAAGATAGCAGTTTCCTAGTTGAATAAATTTACCTTAACCACTAAAAGTTGGGAATAAAGAAGGATAAAGATAGAATCTATAGAAAGGTGCAGTTACTAAATATGACAATCAATAAAGTGGGCAATATCTATCCAGAATTAGGAAAAAGGTGCTCCTAGGTTATATATGGCAAGTTTTGACCAAGTGGTGCAAGTGGATGCCAACTATCTAGGATAGTGAATAGGAAATTAATCAAAAATGATTAAATAATGTTATCTTAAGTATGGAGTGGGTTTATAATATCCCAAAACCCCCCTTTAAGTCTAAATTTATGATTATATGTCTGAAATAATCAGAAATATAGATGTATCAACCTAAAAACATGCTTCTAAATCATAATTATAATCGTTTGAATGGAGTGAGGAAGGGTTGCTTGAAGACATGTAAGGATCTAGTGAAAAATCACAAGTATTGGTAGATGAATCTAGTAGACTGATAAATGGATTAGTCAAGAAAGAAACTAAGATTTATGATTTTGATATATCATAATATGAATATATATCAGAGATATGAAGAAAGGATTTAACTCTAGCACTGAAGGCATAGTTTATATTACTTTAGGACTACGCACTATGATAGTGTTCTGAGGATTCAGCTGGCTTCTCTAGCTCATTTGAAACTTCAATATTATGATTCTCAATTATTTGAGAAATGATGTGGATCTTATTTTTGAAACATTTCTTCTCAATATGAAATCCCTTGTAGCAATAAGAACACTTGGATGTGCTCCCTTTCTTCTTGGCTTTCTTCATTGAACCTTCATAAGTAGGCTTTGAACTTTCATCTTCACTCTCTAACTTTGGCTTCTTCTCTTTCACAATTTAATTCTCTTTTTATTTGGAATTATTAATTCCTTGAACTATAAGAGCATGATAATTTTGCTTGGAGGATCTAAGAGCACTCATATGGATCAATTTATCTTTCTCCTTTGTCAGTGAATCAAAGAATGTACTCAAAGAAGGCATTTCCAATTTGAAATAGAAATCCTAGTAGCATGAAAAGTTGACACAAAAACTGAGTATTCAGGACCCAATTTCGACAAAATGGAAAGAATCAATAGATATTCCTTCTTCTCAATCCAACATTACTTTATCAATAGAAGGATTGACTTGAATTTGGTGAAGAATACTTTAATGGAATTGAAACTCCTTGGACTCAATGAGAATAACTCATTCTCCAACTGATGCGCTATTATCCCATCTTGTACTCCAAAGAGACACTCAAGTTTGTTCCATACCTGGTTTGGAGTGGTAAAACCATCTAGATGAAAGATTAGCTCAGGATAAATAAAGAGGAAAAGCAATCCATAGGCTTCATTCAACTTATTATGCCACTTAGATTTCTTAACAATAGCAGTAAGCTCTTTCTCCAAAGCCAAAGTAACTCTGTATAGTCCCTTACTGCACAATAGAATGCAAATTTTGGCTTTCCATTCATTATAGTTGAAGGGATTCCCAATTCAGTGGACGGTGTAGTCCCTTGGGATTGGTTCATGAAGTTCTATGCCGCAGCAATCGAAACACCACAAAAGACCCTGGAAGAGATCCGAGCTGCAATGATATTTGAATTCAGGAAACCTAAATCAAAGTCGCAGTGTATTACTGAGATCAAAGAAATCAAAAAAGCACTAACGAAAAGAGTATGGGATTTTGACCAACAGTTTAAAACAATGATGGATAAGGTAAGCTTCCAAATGTCTGATGTGCAACATAAAGATTGGTTTATTGTTGCATTGTTACCACACATCTGAGGGTTGTTAATGCAGCAGAAGATTGAATCGCGGACATAAGCACTAGAAATGGAAATGAAGTTGGAGGCCTCACCCACTGGCGACGGTTCCGCAGGAATGGTGCAGATCTAGTCGCAACTGGACAATCTAACAATACAAATTCAAGACATCAAGAAGGGTAAAGAAGAAGAAAAATATTTATGGTGCACAAAATGTAGGACAGAGAGACATACTAAGGATAATTTTTCGACCTTCCTGAACTATGTCAGATCAGGTGCACCCAACCCATTAAATGGCCATGGGATACCGTGGTGTTGCATATGCCAGTCAAGAGGCCATCATGACGACAAATGTTTATATTTGCAAAAAGTTGTAAGTACCCCTGTGAACCTATTCTGTAAATTTTGTAAATCAGTAGGACATGATGAGAAAGATTATAGAGCATACCAACTCTTGAAAGAAAATACTGTAGACACCTACTTGAAGAAAAATGAAGGGTTCACTCAGGATAAACATGTGGAAGCCTCGTATCATCATATGCAGTTCCCACCTAATCAGTACCAAATGCATTACATGCCTCAGCAGCCATACGTACAACAAAACTCCTATCAACCACACTACCAACAGAACCAGTTCCCACCACAACAACCACACCGCTAGGGAAGGGGTGGTGAAAACATAAGAGGAAGAGGTGGAGGAGGAGGATTTGTTAGAGGAAAAGGTCAAATTATGTTCTATAACTATGGACAACTGAGTCACTATGCTAGAGATTGTTTAGAGCCTGCACAGACATGTTCATATTGTAAGGGATAGGACCATAATGTTGAACAATCTCCTTAGCTGATCGCAAAGTGGCAAGCAAGGAACATTGCAGGACCTAACCCTGCACAGAATCTAAACTTGAATCTGCATGTGAATGTTCAAATGATTGTGGCTAAACCACGAGACCTGAACATCACTATCGTAAATCGAGTAGGTGCAACGACTGGAGCATACCAGGATAAACCACAAGAACAACCACAACCACAAGTAAGGATAGCGACGCAAAAAAAGGAGCCACTGAACATCCAGAAATAGAAAGAAGTATCCTGGGACATACAATCAGAATTCATAAGCCCAGAAGTACCATCGACTTTCGTAGAAGTCAAGGAAATGCCTGAATGATTTTAATGCATATTCTAGAAGAAGGTTCCACCAAAGGTTAGTAAGCTAAGAACCTTTCTGTCAAGTTGTTTAATGCTAATGCAAGATAAATATGCTATTGCAGAACTACAAGCAATGATAGAAGAGATATCTGTAGATCCATGACCTGAAAAGAAAGTTAACAAAGTATGGAAAAATGTAAAACTGGCCGGGAGTTAAGGATGACTACATAGATAGGTGACTACAACATGGATTATATCATCTTGGATATGGGCTCAGATGTCAATATTTTGATGCAACAAACTTGGGAAAGTATGGGAAATCTGCACTTGGACTAGTCTCTTATCCAATTGTGACTTGCTAATTAGGCAATGATTCTACCCATTGGCCAGTTGAGCAATGTCTCCGTCGATGTCGAAGGATTGCACACATTTGAAAACTTTGAACTCATTAACATTGTTGATGACACAAACCCATACCCCGCTTTGCTAAGAATAGATTGGGCCATAGACAGTCAGACCATCATAGATTTCAAGAAAAGGATTCTCTCATTCAAAGATGAGGAAATGAGGGTACTATCACCCATCAATCCATTAGAAGGATAAAGATATGTTGAGCCTATCTATAATGAGGGACAGGGTGACTATCTCGACCAGATCCACAATGTCACAGCTATGCAGGAAGATTATACAAATCTAAAAGAATATGGAAACCTGAGTTGGATATGTGCAAGTTCATGTACATCTGACTTAGGTGAGGCTTTAGAGGGTTGGAAAAATAGATTACATGAATTCTCTATGAGAAGGTGTGCAAGAGTTACAAGGTCTGTGTGACGGGTGGAGAATGAGTCAAGGGAGCTACACACCTATGAGGGTTTCATATACACATTGGAAATGACACCTAAAACCCGGTATACCTCTGTGGAACTATGACAAGGAAACCAATATTGCGAGAGAATCGCTAAGCAGTGCGCGCATACATTTGAATTTGCTAATAAGAACCCTACAATTAATGCTGCGCTTTAGACGGTAAAGGGGAATATGGTTGCTGAGATCCCTATCAAAGAGGCTAATTCTCACCAATGCAATGCAACCATTTAGTAGTACATTCTAACCAGAGACCCAGATGATGATCCGACTAATATTAGTAAACCAGAATTAGAGGGCACATGAAAAGTAGAAGGAAGTAGCATTTCAGGTGATCAGCTCCTCTAGCCCTTGAAAATCAAGGAAGTACATATCGAATTGCTAAAGAACCCAAAGTTCTCCAATATGAGAGATTATTGGGATGAGGAAGCAGTTGCAAAGATCACGGATCTACTGCATGAGTATCAAAACCTATTCCCTGCCAACCTATCAAAAATGAGGGGAATAATGGGAGACTTAGGGGAGATGAAAATACCCCTGTGAGTAGATGCTAAGCCAAGTAAGAAGCAACAAAAGGAATTGCATGATCGACATATCAAGATTAAGCTAGTCGAAGAAGGAGGACTCGTCTTATGGTATGACAACAAATTGTTCAAGCACCCGGTCAAGCTGAAGACACATTGGCTAGGGCCATATAAGATTGCGCACATCAATGATGCAAGTGCAGTAAAACTCCATAATTTAGATGGTACCGATGTCGCAAGTATGTTGAACGGTAGTTTCCCGAAACATGCATAACATCCCGGGTTAAAATGTGGAAAAAAAAATATGAGAGGCCAAAGGACGTAACCTACTTTGTCACAAGACTACAACAGAACCAGCATAAAAGCACAAGAGATAAGCACAAGCAATGGAGCACACGAGAATCAAGTCACCGTGCAAACTCAAGCAAGGAAAAGGAAGTGTGTGGTGGGTAGGGAAGGAATCTGCGCAGGCTAAGAACGTTGCACGAAAGAGGAAATTAGCACAGCAGGAATATGCGTAAAAAGGATGTCACTTGCATGGAAAAGGAAAGCAAAGAAAAAAGATGTTAACACGCGGGACAAAGCAAAAAGAAACAAAACGATGCAAAAAGCTGGAATGATAGGCTGGCCAAAATTAAACTATGAATCTCTGACAAATATTCTGGCAGTTGTGACAACTAAGTGACATTAATTTGATGCACTACGAGGAATAGGGTGGCATACTTTTTGGTCCCATCACCCATCCTGAGTATAACCACCATAACTATCCTAACAAGTACAGCCCAGAAAGTGAGTTATAGAAGTTAATGAAGAATGTGTCTACAAAAGTAACCCGAGAGATCAATTAGACCTCGACATCCTATCAAGTGATGATTGTAGGATGTAGAGGTCCATATAAATATTTAGCCTCCTCGTCAAGCATTCTGTTACACACAATGAGACCTAAGAAAAATAGAGCCACGTGATTACAGAGCTAAACCCTTCCATCCTTGTTTGATTAATCCAACATCCATGGTAATTAACATCCCCAGTGAGAGTGAGGCATCGGACGCCACTGTTATCTCTGGTTTCCCCATTGACGAGGAAGAAGAGATATAGTTTCCAAAGGTACAACAACTGTAATAGAAACCAGATATTGACCCCATGGAAAGAATACGGAAACAAAAACCAGCTGCAACACCTGAAAAAGAGCAGACGCAACCCAATGAGACACAACCAGGAGAGGTGTCCGAAACACCACCACCACAGCAGAGAAAATGCAAGGCTACGACTTCCATGGATGTGCGAGGAAAGGCACCTGTTGGCAAAGGAGCACAAGATGTCATGGACAAAGACGTGCTACCACAAAGAGAGCTAGAGGCAGAGTGACTTGATCCAAATTTCCCACATTACATTCAGCCAAGGAGAACTAATGCAGAGGAGAGGGCTCTCCCAAAGAAGGTGGTGACTACTCTGGTAGCACCATGAATTCCTATCGGTACTCCCTTACTAAAGGATATCATACCTGAGTTGGCTAGGTTGAAGTTCCAAGACTTTGACACTCGACAGCAGGAAGGACTATAGATAACAGATTGCATGGTCGTTGACCAGTCCACTACAAGTGACGCCCAGGTGCTCAAGCCAATGGACTGGGCCGAGGGACTTGCCTGTGCAAGTTTGACAAACATATTGCGCATGCCTTACTTTGGCCATAGTGTACAATTCAATATGTACGTGAAGTAGTTACTTGTCTACTTCCATAGACGATTCCTATGGCTGGATAAGCCATATCCAATCGACGTTGAGTTAATTTCAAGGATCACTCGCCTCCCAAATGAAGGCGACGATCTTGCACCATACTTGGCCAAGAAAGATGTTAAACCTATAAAGTGGAAGCATAAAATTTAGTGATCATGCCAGGGCTTCTTGATTGGGCCCATCTAGGTCAAAAATGTGCCCGTCACCGCAAATATCCTATCTTGTAAGATACTCCACAACATGATACCCAATCAATGTTCGGCAACGGTGGTGGACCTCACAGATTTATACACGCTAGGGGGAGTATTCAATTGGTAATGGTACCTAGTGAACGAACTCATAGATGATGTGATGGAGGCCTAGCACAAGGACAGTTACAAATTCCACTATTCCTGGTTGCTTATCTTGATTTCATTCACTATGTGGGGTAGCCCATCGGACTATGTCCAGATGGATATACCACTACCTTGCCTTGGTGTAAGGTACCAAAATTTGTGGGAAGACAAGGTGGACAGAAATCAGTAGAAGAATAACAACATTGCATTATTTTTACACGTAGAGGAGCTGCGTGATGTTGTCCTCCAGTCCCACAGAATCTGTGCTGAGATGATACACAAGTATGCTACATTCATCAAGTTTCAAGATGAAGCACATAATATAATCCTATTGCCAACAAAGGACCCAATCAAGCAGGTGCATCATGCAGACTTCATGGTGACAAATGAGGATGTGGATGCAATTATCAATCTTTGGCCGGAGGAATGGCGTGGCCCACTAGAAAAGTCGCTTCCTGAAGAGTAGAATCCATAGGAATCGTCGCTTCACCAAGTTAATGGTGAAGAGCATGAAGACAACGTCAACTAAGATGATTTGTCACAGGAACACAATGAGGACAATGATAATATTGATGACTCAAACCATCATGCATCCGAGTGCCCACAAAGTCAATAGCATGTGCAGAGATGGACTCAAACATAGTAAGAAGAGGGCCACTCCACCCACAAGAAGAAAAAAGTCGATAGAATAGTGAACACGAACACATTGACTGAAGATGATCTGCAAGAACTTGTTGACACTGCTGCTAAGGTCGCACAAGATAACCTTGCTAGTCTGAGGATGCAACAATTAAACATTGCTGCCCAAGTTGAGGGCCATCTCAATAAGTTGATAGAGGCCATCCACGATGTCAAAGCCACTGTGGAGACTGAGACATATGGTGTTGATCCCAATATTCCACTAGTTACGCCAGCATTAGTGTCGCCAGTCATTGTGGTGATTCAGAGGCAGAAACTGGAGGCAGACACAGAGACAAGTGCAGGTCCTGATGACAATAGTGCATAGATAGACTTCGCCAAGATAGCCCTGGAGGAAGTCTATAGCATTTAGCAGGTGATCATGTCCAAAATTCGGCCAAGGGAAAATCTTGTTGCTTTTCAGGAAACAAAATAGCAGTGAAAGGCAAAGCTGCGCAAGGCCTTGTTGAAGGAGAAAGAGAATGAATTGCAGGTGCACATCACCCTTCTTGTTGAAAAAGAACAGGAAATACTAGCACATGAACAAAGCTGCTTAACATTAGTGGACTCCATTAGGAATTCCATTGCAGCATTCTTTCTAGAAGCAGGACAACAAGATGAAGACTCCCTGGCTAAATTAATTAGGCTCACAAAGATTGTGCAGGATCTTTGGTAGCAAATGGAGGAGCTACAATCCAGGAAGATGCTAAGCACACCCCTGCAGGTGCTTGAAGAAAGAAGAATAACAGGGTCTGAAGCTATTGAGAAAATCAGAGAAGGAAAAGCACTGTGCCCAAAGGCCACAGATGTTGTAGCTACCATTTGGGGAGTGTTGTTCGAAGATGAAACAACTAAGGAAATTAGGCAGAGTGCACGAGAGGTGGATGAGAAAATCAGCACTGCAAAGGTGGAAATGAGGAAGCTGCCTCTCCAGCATAAGGTCATAAAAAATTCAAAGATCAAGAGACTGTAGCAAGAAGTGCCAACTCTTCGCTAACAAGAAAAGGTTAGGGAAGCTGAGGTAGAGACACATCAGTCCACAGCCGAGCGACTCACAGACCTTATTCATCCTGTGCAGCAAAAACTTCAAGGCCTAGTATAATAAATAGCGGCGAAATCGTTGGAACATGTCCATTTTGACCGTGTTGAGCAGTTGACCGCACAAGCAGAGGAAGTCACTAAGGTTCAGCAAATGGTGAAGGCATTCCAAGACAAGGTTCATCCTGCTGCACAACCTGTGCTGGCACCAGCAACTTAAAACTATGCAAGGAAATAAGGCCAAGGCACACAGCAAAAAAAAAGTAGTGAGGGAGGCATCCCCAACGTAGCTTGCATGGAAAGACGAAGTTGCACAGAAAGAATGGTGTGATATAAACTCGTCAACAAACCAGCTAAGAGATAATTGGCCAGAGGTCGCAGACAGTTCATAGGCACCAACAGACTGTTAAATGCATGAGGATTCAACAAAGATTTGGTGCTCACAACAAGACATCACCCTTGGAGGAACGCCTAGCTCATCAAGTGCGGGAAACTATGTGATGGTGACCGTCCATCACATCAATACTCCATCACGACTGTTAGTATGGGAGAATGACAGCAGGATTAATCATAGAAAATATGAGAGGTAGATCTGGTGCGCCAGAGGAAGGTCTTGTCCTAATGATGCACCTGAATAATCCTAGATGGCATGTGACCTGATGCTCCTCTTATAAAATAAGGGCGTGCCTAGAGAAAACATCACTTGGTCATGTTGCTTGAGCACCAGTTATAGATGGGTTGGGGTGTGGCATGGCGAGCAGCCCTGCTAGATAAAGCAGTTGCTGCAACCTTTAGTGTGTGGGTTATATCCGATGATGGGAATAAGAAGGATGTTAATAGTATGCAAGTTATTTCTACCAAGCTAGAAGTCACTGTTAAATTCATCCTTAGCTATTTATTTTTCAGTTGGTTAGCACCCCTGACTATGACACCTAAAAGGAACCCGGTGGGGATCTAATTTTTTGTGCCACTTCACCAAGCCTACAGGGATAGCGAGCAGGCCCAACTTTCGGCAGTCTAGGTGAGGCCTCCATGTGGGGAAGGACCAGAGAAGTGCTACATGGCCAGATATGGCTTGTAGATCATGATCCTGAGGTGAAATTTTTAAAAGTTGGGAATCATTCGCCTCTGGTCACTCCCTTGAATTCCAGGATTTTTTTGGTTTTCAATATGGAAAATGCTTCATTCTTCAAAGTTCATATCTCTAGAACATCGATCATCAGTTGGGCACTTCCCATCCAACTCTGCAGAACAAGAAGAGGAAAAGGAGGATGAAGAGGACTGAGAAGAACAACAGAAAGCCAAGCTGCAGCAAGCACAAGGAAAACCCTAGGAGCTTGAGAATGATAATAAGAATTGGATTGTTGTGTTACAATGGGACACTAACAAACCTGGTGGAATTTAATAGTGGAACCCACCATTAAGAGTCTTCAGATCATTCCAAGGAATAAATTGTAATACTAAAGTAACTAAAGTTTTGTAATCTAAAAATTCTTCCAAGTATGGGATGAGGCCGCAGTGCAGGAAACATCGCCAAAAAAAAACATAAGGAACAAAGTACACAAGGCAAGAAGTAGGAGAAGGTGCATAAGGATTTTTTTTTTATAGCAAAGAGACGGCTATGTAGATTTCTCCTCCTCCTATGACCATTGCTTCGTGGCTTGGGATGAGCCACATGTGAGTGTCGGGGGCCTGTTGGCCTGGGAAAGGATCACAAGAAAGAAGTTCACGCACAAGCAAAAGGAGGTGTGCCACATGCGTGAAAGAAATAAAGGAAGGTCACGAAGGAAGCAAAGGGTCAGTGCAGGAAGAATGGAGAAGAGCGCGAGGAAGGAAAGCCGAGTGCATGAGCGTGCAGGTGATAACGGCTGGAAAGAGACAGGTGCAGATCATGGTCATTTAAAGCAGTGTAATCCTACAGCAACACATGTACAAGGGAATATTTGTAAGTCAGGCTAATATTTCCTCATGTCGAGTTGTAATCACCATAGCTATAGCCTGAGGGGCGGCTCATGGTGATAGTTAACAGACTACCTATATGCAGTCAACCTTGCATGATCATGTAAAATCGTATAAATATGAGGGATTCAATGGTTATAAGGTTGGTTGTGATTGCTTTTTAGTTGGTTTTTTTCAGTATTTAGAAGGTTGGTCCTGAGTTCGGTAATGGTTGATCAATGGTTTGTAATGGCTATTTTTTTGGCTATTCATTGGCGATCCATAGTGAAGGACGCCATTTTGTTCTAATGTTGTAGAGATTAGAGGAAGATAAGAATTAGGAAGAGTCTGGTAGTGATAGGAGGCTGTTGAGCCTTGGATCTGGCTGCTATGTGCGTAGACTGCTAGGATTAGAAGTAGGGTAGAAGAACAAACCAAAGAGCATGCGAACTAGAAGTCTGAGTCATAAATATATATCATAAAATCAGTCTGCATCGTGCAGACTGCAAGGTGCTATATAAGGAAAATACAGAGAATAATAAAGAGACTGAATACAACATAAGTGATCCAATATCTTTCCAAGTATTATTGATCAAATGAATTGATGATTATTACAATAGTAATACATCCTTATAAAGCAAAAATGAGTTGTTATAAGACAACTCATGCTAGCTCATAAATCGTGCTTACTAAATATGATAAACCCCCATATGTGACTAAAGCACTTTCCAACTCTGTTAAGGACCTCACAAATTAGATAAAGAATGAGTGAGTTGTCATGAGTGATGGAAAAACATGTTAATCCTAGAATATGGAGAGAAAATCATGGAGGATGGGTTGGCAACAAAAGATAGCAGTTTCCTAGTTGACTAGCTTTACCTTATCCACTGAAAGGAAGTAATAAAGCAGGATACAAACATAATTTGTAGGAAGACACACTTATGAAATATTGCAGTCAATAAAGTGGGTAGGATCTAACCGAAATCAGGAAAAAGGCACTCCTCGGGTATATATGGCAAGTGTTGACCAAGTGGTGCAAGTGGATGCAACTATCTAGGCTAGTGGATAGGAAATTAGTCAAAAATAATTAAATATTGTTATCCTAAGTATGGAGTGGGTTTATAATATGCCAACAACATGTTCTTTGGAAATCAAGAGTGATTCATGTCTTAGGATCATGTGTCTCATATTAATTACACCATGCATAATTCACAATGATTTGTTGAATATTATTAATCCTTTTCATCATTTTCAATGGATGAGGGGTAGGGGGTTTGAAATCAACAAACAACTTATTCAAATGAGATCATTGTGCTATTCATATCTTGAATGAGCTACAATATAGCAAACATGTTGATTTTACTTGGATTTTTAAGAGGAAAACAACATGTTCTAAGGTTTTTCCCTTCAAATTCAAGGCAAGTTTATATATCAAACCCTAAGTTATCTTACGATATTCTCTTCTTACCTATCTCAATAAGCACATGGAAAAATATTATAAAAACTTACCATAGTTTCTTGGTGAGTTAGGATAATAACCTTGTGGATCCTTATTGACCACCTTTATAAACCATATATTGAAAGTCTAAAGGTTTCATCATTTTTGAAAGATAAATTGTTGTAATTTCTTGTGTATTCAACAAAATTTTCCATGTAACGAAGAATAGGAGTTAAACCAATAAGTTAACTCAAACTAGATGGAAAGGATCTTATCAAGGAGTTCAGAACTCAACAATAATATCTTTTAATAAAGTTACAAAAGGTCTCATTCACATATCATCACATGCATTTGAGAAAGAAACTACGTGATAGTAATTCCATCTTCAAAAAAAACGAGTAAGTGGGTTTTGATTTTATGTAAATGAGGAATAGTTGACACACTGTTTGGAAGAAAGGATACATGCCAGTGTGTGGCATCAAATACCATCTCATATTGAAATGTATTAAGTGGCTTGATTTCCTTTTCACGATTATTGGGCATTGTTGTAGGAGTAAATTGACTACACTTGTGAATAACCATTGAAGTTGAGGATTAAGCAATAGACGACTCAAAAATAGCCCACGTATGTGAGGGACAAATCATGATTGTCGTGGAAATATGATTTAGTATCTAAATGAGAGGAAATCAAAAGGATTTCAAACTAGTCGAAGGCAATTCATTTTCCTTAGATATTTATAATAGGCTCAAGATTACTAACTTCGCCTACAATTCTTTGAAATTGCCTTGAAGGAGTGATCATAAAATAAAATCACATAAGAACAAGAGAATAGAAAAACTAGGAACTTCCTTCCCCAATGAGGTTTTTATGAATGTTAATGTTTGAAATATACATTCAAGAATCAATGGAAAAAAATTCTTTTATGTGCATGTCATGAAAAAAATAAGTTTGAAACCAAGGTTGCTTGAATCCCTAAAGCCAATATTGAAGGGAATTCATTTGTTACAATTATTAATGGTACTCTTTTGCAAGACAAAAACTAGGTGTCCTTAAGTGTTCGCGAAACTTTTAGATGTTCCTTATATTAGTGATAAATTTTTTAAGTTAATAATAATTGTGATTAATTAGATTTTGAGTACATAAACCAAGTATAACACAAGAAATATAAATAAACACAATGCAATTTTGAAAATTTCCCATTATACCATGATCTTCATTATACCTTTAGGAATATTATCGTTCCACAAATAATCTAATCATTGTGCCCATGTCCCAATTCGAGGTGACTAATACCATACACAGTTCAAATGTGGTGGCTTGAGGATTTTTCTCTGTAATCCTACGAAGTAAAGGTTGGGGTTTAATTCTCTTTTTATGCTTCCAATAGAATGTTCATGGAGTCAAGAGGCATCTATAGTGCCAAATATCTCATAATGGAACATCAATTCAACTCAAATGCCAAGGCACCGTAAAGAGGGATTGTATCATGGTTTAGAGGCTTTGCTGACAATGATCCATACAAAAAATGTGTAATTAGAGAATATGGATAGTGTTTCCCTATTTGCCATGTTTATGCCTCAACACCCATTTTTTTTTATATAAATCATACTCATGACTCTCATATGAACATCAAAGTATAGAAACCACCGATAAAAGTATCCTCGAAAATTAAAAAATGGTAATATCCCAACTGATATTCTAATGTACTTTGCTACTATGTTTGTTGTTCAGACACTCAAGATGTGCTAGAAAGATGAATAAAATGTGCATGAAAAAAGTGTCATGCCAAATGGCCCTAAAAAATAGCTAATCTGGAGAGATAACAACACAAAGAATTTTAGTACGAAGATGTACACATACCACTGATGATACTACTGATAGTCCACCAATAGATAAGATGCATGCAGGCTATGCTGGAAAGATAAGATAGTCGTGCTCCTCTCCTGAAGTTGACGCCCACCTACAAGAGTGCCCTCCTTCTGATGATATTGACTTTTTCATGGAGGAGTAGTATGTTACTGCTGAAACTTTGTAGGAGTGATGGCCTAGGCTTCCCTAAAAGGTAAGAAGACACATGCAGAGGTTTTTCCTCCATTAAGGAACCTAGCGAATTGATACGATATGGATGGTGATGTGTAACACTCTTAAAAATTGTAAAAAGAAAAAATATATATGCATTACTTTTACATTTACTTAATAGATTTCTATGTTTTACTTTTGCAATTTTTAATATCTTTGTCCTACTGGTTACGATAGGTTTTGTTGATGATTACGATGGCTATTTCCTTCTGGAACCTTCAGACATGTCCACACAGGTGATGTAACTTTATTTATTCATGTTTTTTATTTATTTATATTTATGTTAGGATGAACTAGCCTAAGGCATGGTAGACTGTTCATTGACTTGACCCCAACCCATCAATTGCATTATATTTTCAAGGCCATGGCCTACCATACTATATACTATGTGTGTAAAGAAGCTTAGGGTTTGTAAGAGTATGGTTCTCCATATGGTGACCTCTTGTTATTAGTACAAATTGAGGGTTTACATACTTATGGTTGGCATGTTTTTAGCCTTAATGCATTTCTTTATGGTCCTTGATGTTCATGGTGTAAATTCTATATCATATGGCTTTAACAATGATTTATGGATTACAATACATAAACCCAAACTATGCTTGCAACATAGTTTTAATGTTTTTAACACATAGTTATATGCTATGATTATAAATATTTCAATGACTTGGCTTAACCTAGTGCTAAGGTGATAGTATGAATTGGTGATCTTGTTATTATATAAATATATGCTATGGTTTTGATGGAAGGGGTATGGACCTTGGTGTAACCGCGAAGGCATTGTATGTCAATCCTATAACCACGAACGTTTAGTGCGTACAATAATGTTTATAAGATTTAACCTTGGTTTTTATTATAGCGATGCTTATAAATATATAAGTTAGGGTCTCAATAGTGGAATATATGATTGGGCGTTCTTATCCATGTCCCATGATTCGAATGGTATGCAATGATTTTGTTTAAAATGTTATGACCATGATTTTAATATGGTACATGGTTGACTTAATGAACTGTCCTAGATGCAATTTGTCAACGAAGCCAGGATCTGATTTGGCATGAGGATTTGATCTCTGGCCTACACCTAGATGGTGAGATCACACAGTCTCGTAGGGTTTCGTAAAATCTCATTTAACCTGTTTGTATCCCTCATTTGGTGATGTGGTTTGGTCGAAAGTCAGTTGAGGTTGAGCTCTACTCTGTATGAAAACTTGCCCTAGTTTACTATGTTAATGGCATTGGCTTGCTCCATTATTAATGCATTAATGGAATTGTCTAAGGTAACTTCTTTGAAAGGATTATTCAACCATCTACCTCTCAACGTGGGAGCTTTGACAGGCCAGCCAACGTTTTCTTCCATGTGACCAATCTGCTTCAACAGGTGAGTAAAGCTTGTTATTTTCCCCAAGCATTTTACTTGGTTTGTAATGGATAGTTTTAGTTTCTTTTATTGATATGTTGTTAGGTGAATTCAGGCTATGGAGGGGTAAGGGTGTTCGGAGGAGCCAACCCCTAGCCCTCATTTCCAAATTCCAAGGTAATATTAAAACCTCTTTAAGTTTCTTATTGGGTTTTAAAATAAAATTACAATGTGATGTTAACTAACTGCAAATGGGAAATTTGCAGGTTTTCGACACTAGAGAGGGAGGCGACAGTGTCACCTCCTCCTAGGCCCACGTTTCCAAACACCCAGGTAACATCCTTCTCGAACTTAACACAAAAATTCCTTTTATCAGTCTTTAGACTTTGGTCAAAACATACATGTTAATACTCTAGTCTGTTTGTTCAGAGGTGGAGCCGAATATGGGCATGGGAATTCTTGTTGTGTTTATTTGAATACGACCCATAGGTTCTGTGATATGTTAATGGAAGTCAATATCTTTATGTGTTAAAACTAGGCTCTCGATTGTAACGATGCCAGTTTTGTGAGTATGCTTTCACTGTCATGGTTGTAGTTATACATCAGTCAGTAAAATATTTGATTTGGTTTTCCTATTATCTTGCACATGCTTGGTGGATATTTAATGAAATAAGATCTTCTATTCGTATGTTTAGTTTCATCGAAACTAGCATGAACAAAGATTTAATAGTTGTATTTTTATAAAATTTTGATTTATTTTATCATAGGACTATTAAGTTAAAACCTTAAAGAGATTCTATTCCCGATGTATGTCATCTTACTAAGTGGATTATTTAGGAGTTAACTTGATTAAGGGTTTTGTTTAGGAGTTAAGTTAATTATTTATGTGTATGTATACTCAAGATAGTATCATTTCTTTTTTATGATTATATGGGTAGATCTTATTCGATTCGAATACTTTGATTTGAACCTTATGAGTTGTAATAATATTAATATTATTTAAGTTGATTCCAATGTAGATACTAAGTACTACAGACCTATATGATGAACAATATATTATAACCTAATATGGATATTCGTGTAGGAATTAGGACGATATCCTAACTGTATATACTTATAAGTTTTTATGGAAGCTTACTGTGGTTCAAAATGGATAAACATAGATACATTCTAGCATGATTAGATATCCAGTCTACATCTAAATTTAGTAAATACAGACTAAGGAAGAATTTAGGAATAATCGACACACACAGGAAATAAACGATTAAATGTAGGAATACATGATACAATTTAGAAATTGACGATTTCAAATCCATTATGTGTAGAATTCAAATTTTGACAGGAATTAGAATTCTAACATTCAAGCATAGCAAAATTATGATAACTGATATAGACTGGGTTCTACATTAATATCCTTAGATCTAGAATTTAAAACACATTCTGCAATCACTTAAACATAAAATATGAACCTGGCACCAACACTGGGAAAACAAAAGTAGAGAAGTTGTTCCTCCCAACCAACTACCAGAGCAGCCAGGTTACTTTCTCCAGAACCCCCGATCATGTTCCTTGAACCACAAGAGAAAAATCCTTCAATGTGTCATCTCTTGCATTCACATATTTTAATCCTCGTCCAATGATATCTCCTTGCTACTTATAGACATACTAATATATAGTATTTTGCCTAGGACTTAGTCATTTATGAGCCTCCTTCTCTTTAGTACTCAACTAGGAGATGTCACTTAATTTTTGGAGATGATACCTCCCGCATCCTGAGTTCTCACTCAGTGGCTTTTACCACATGTATTTTCTTCTTGTGGGTCAGCAAACACTCATGGGGGCTTCACTTGTTGACCAATATCCTATCACGTTAGTTCATATTGTGGGATTTAAAATTATCAAAAATTGAACCAATATATTGCAGTTATTGGGGGGGATGAGGGGTTTAAGGTGGGGGTGGGTAGAGTGGTTTATAAGGATTGAGGTATAAAAAGGGGTGGGGAGGAGGTTTTAAGTATTGGGAGGGAGTTTCAAAAAAAAGAGTTGGGTCAATATCTCTGGAAATTAAGGGTATTCTTTAATATCCCATGATCGCACGTGCTATGTGAGAGGTTCACTAAGTGAATTCCCCATGCAAACACTCTTTAACAACTATATCCACTTTTTGTGGAAATTGAACCCAGTGATAGAACAATTACACTCACAACAATTATCAATTGTACATGCAAAATCACTCACAAAAGAGACTGAATATGGAGCTGAACACTAAAATGTATTAAATCAGTGTACAATAGCCAACCCTGTAACATCATAGGCTGCCACAATAAATAATTACATAAGGTATTTGAATGCATGAGGAGGAAATTCGAATCTAGTCAAAAGAAGGCTTACTAAAATTAAGCAAATCCCCCATAGGTGCATAAAGTAGTTTCCAAAACAGTCAAGGAGCTCACGAATTGGAAAAAGCACTTGGGAAAGATAAAAGGTAATGGAAGGAAAACTCATACATTCTTTTCATAGGAGAAAAGAGTGGAGGATGTGGAGGACAAAAAACTAGTTAACCTCACCTAGTCAAACTTTCCCAATTGCCTTAAAGCACTGAAAAAGCAGGCAATAAAGCAGAAAAAGTAGAAGGGTGCTAGGAAGGCCAGGAATAAAGCAGATTTGATTCCCTAAGGTTTCCCAAGCACTCCATGAGTCAAAATTAGCAATTTTGACCACTATGGATGTGTAGATGACAACTTGCATAAGGTGGAACATGGAAACTAGGCAAATAAGACAAAAATGGATTAATTAATGTCTAAGGTGGATAACTATGGGATGATTATTCTAACACCCCCCCTTAAGACTGAATTATGAGTAATATATCAGAAAATTATAGGGCCTAGCAACAAGGATTAGTCACCCTTTACATACTGCATGTCCATTTAACCAAGGAAAGAGGCAAAAACCCAGTGGGAAAATCCTCCCTTAAACATGGACTGTAAAACAAAATTTGGAAATATTGTCTTCACTCATGCTTCATAGCATGATTAGCAATCCCCAGTAGTGATTTGAGATTTATGAAGGTCTTCTCACAAAATTCTTTGGTGAAGATATCAGCTACTTGTTCTGAAGATGAACAGAAGAGTAGGTGAATGGTGCCATCATGCACAAGCTCTCTGATGTAGTGCATATGGATCTCAATGTGTTTGGTTCTCTGCTTCTAAACTGGATCATTGAAGATTTGAATGGTACTCCGATTATCACAGTAGATGGTAGTTGATTACTCTTATTCGAAGCCACACTATCCAAGTAACCCCTGCAACCATAGACATTGAGTTGCTGCATTAACAACTGTTATGTACTTTGCTTCTGTAGATGAGAGTGCAATGGCACTCTGTTTCTTGCTTGACCAGATGATTGGCCCTTCTGGAAGCATAAACACATATCCTAATGTGGACTTTCTATATGTGCTATCACCTGCCCAATCACTGTAATTAAACCCAATCAAATCAAGATCAGATTTAGCTTTATAGAACATCCCATGTGTCCTTGTTCCCTGAACAAAGTTAAGGATCATTTTGGCTGATTTCCAATGGATCTCATGAGGCTGATCTATGTATCTAGAAGCCACACTTACTGTATAAGAAATATCAGGTCTAGTATGTGTAATATACAACAAACATCCAATCAATTTCCTATACAGTGTATTGTTTACCATAGGTGAAGAATCAGCTTCTTCAAGCTTCACTCCTGAAAGGAAAGGAGTCTTTCTTGGCTTGCAATCCTTCATTTTGAATTTGTTCAACAAATCCAAGGCATAATTGGACTGGTGCACCTTTATTCCAGCTTTGGTTTGAGAAATCTAAAGCCCCAATAATTGGCTTAAGAGCCCCAAATCTGTCATGGAGAAGGCTTGGTTCATTGCACCCTTCAAGGAAGCAATATCATCCTTTGAGCTTCCTGTAATGAGAAGGTCATGAAAATATAACACAATTATCATTAATGAACCATTAATTAACTTCAAATATACATTTGGATCTTATTTGCACCGAACAAAATTCAGTGATAGCAAGAAGCTATCAATCTTTGCATACCAAGCCCTGGGGGCTTGCTTTATCCCATACAATGACTTCTTTAGCCTGCACACAAGAGATGGGTTAGTAGAAAATCCTTGAGGCTGCTACATGTATATCTCTTTAGTGAGATATCCATTCAGGAAGGCACACTTTACATCCATGTGATGTACCTCCCATTGCTTTGAAGCTGCAATGGCTAAGGCTAGCCTGATGGAATCCATGTTTGTCACTGGTGCAAAGCTCTCATTGTAATCTATGCCATGAACCTATGAGTAGACCTTGGATACCAATATGGCCTTTTACTTCATAGGTGAACCATCAGCAGAAAATTTGGTCTTGTACACCCACTTACACTGAACTAGATTCCTCCCTGGGGGAAGATCAACCAGCTCCCAAGTGTTGCTCTTCTGGAGTGAGCTGAACTCTTCCTTCATGGATTCTTTCCATATTGGATCTCCTACTGCATATTCATATGCTTGAGGATTTGGTTCCACCATCAGATAGCATTTCTCAGCAAACATAGGATCCTTCATGCACAAAGCACTCTCAAATTGAGATCTAGTCCTCCTAGGGTCATTAGGATTCCCAGCTAGCTCTCCTGCTGCATGAATGGTCTTGGATTCCCATTTTGGAATTGTAGGGATGTTAGGGTCTGCAATAAACTCATCACTATCAGACATATCAGAATCAGCATGTTCAACAATCTCTTCACTTACCTTCAGAGGATCTAGTGGTGAAGAGGCTTCTCCAACATCCACTGCTGCTAGGGGTTCTTCTTGAAAATAAACACACCTTTAAATGAAGGATTTGTTTGTGCTCAAATTTATTAGATTGTACCCTTTTGAATCTTCAGATTACCCAACAAATAGAAACTCTTGGCTTTGGGGCTGCAAAGCCTTTCTCTTTTCTGTTGGAATTCTAGCCCAAGCCTTTGAGCCAAAAATCCTGAAATGGGTCACATCTGGCTTGTGCCCACTCCATGTTTTGACAGGAGTTATACCATCAAGATCTTTATGAGACAACCTATTCTAGATATAGGATGCATAGTTTATAGCTTCAACCCAGTTCTTTGGTGGCAAAGTCTTAGCTTCCATCATGCACTGTTGCCATCTCCTTCAGTGATCTGTTCTTCCTCTCAGCAACACCATTATGTTGTGGTGTGTAAGGGATAGAATGTTGCATCTGAATACTTGCATCTGCACAATATTGAATAAACTCAGAATTGACATACTCACCACCATTGTCAGATCTGAGGACCTTGAGTTTTCTCCCATACTAGTTTTCAACCAAAGCCTTAAAGACTTTGAAGAGGCCAAAAACTTCAGACTTGTGTTTTAGGAAGTGAACCCAACAATACCTGGAAAAGTCATCTATGAAATTCAATGCATATTTGGCTTGACTCATGGAAATATGAGGGAATGGGCCAGCAACATCACTATGGATCAACTCGACGGGTGCAGAGGTTCTCTCGTGACTAGCTCTCTCAAATTTATGCTCTGGGTGTTTTCCTAGGATGCAACCTTGGCAGACTCCTTTGGAAAATTTTATCTTTGGTAACCCTATGACCATCTCTTTTTCACTAAGATCAGAAAGATACTTGTAATTTAGGTGGCCAAATATTTCATGCCAAAGCTTTCTTTCCTCATTAGCATGAATCAGAAGAGCAGAGGGGTTTGAGTAGGGTAGGAAGTGTGAAAACATGTATACCTTCGAAGTATGATTTGCAACTCCTTTTGCAATGACTTTACCACTTGAGATCTCTGTGATATCAACTTCATCAGGGGAGAATATGACCTTCTTTGGAGACCTAGTGTGGGTCATCTGATACACTAATAAGAGGTTGGAGGCAAGACCAGGAACATACAACACATTGCTAAATTGACCATGATCAAGATCAATCCTCCCTTTGCCCAAACTTTCAGTGAGAGAGTCATCTCCCAGTACTATTGGTGGACCTTTCGACTTGTCAAGTGAGGAGAATGCCTCCTTTATTGAAACCATATGTCTTGAAGCTCTAGAATAAATGATGAAACTAGGTGAGCTTGATGTGCCAGCATCCAATGCATGAACTCTCTCTCTGTCTTCTGAACTTGATCCTCCTTCTCTCTTCTTTGAGCTGTCTAGAAGGGAGATGCCATTATTCTCCAGGAGTTGGGTCAGCATGTCTATTTTCTTCTTCATGTAGGAGCTCTCAGAATGATTTCCCTTACTGCAATATGCACACTTGCTCATTTCTCCTTTGTTTTTCTTCTTCTGGTAGTTGTTCTTAGAACCTTGAGGCTCCTCCAGAGACTTGTTCTTGTCTCTCTTTTGCTCAGGTGGATTTTTAGGTTTCTTTTTTCTTTTTGAATCCACCCTCGAATCTCCAGCAACTAGATCTTGGTCTTTGGATGGTTTGATGGTACCCATCATCACCAGTTTGTCTTGTTCTTATGTGAGAGATTCCATGAAATCTGCAAGGCTAGGCATCTTCCAGGTTCGACCTGTCAACTTTGTGGCATAGAAGGTCGAAGCAAACACTGAATAGTCAGGGCCAAGATTCGAGAGTATGTCCAAGACCAACCGATCATCCTTCTTTTCGATCCCACATTGGTTTAGCTGCAAAGCAAGTGCTTTGAACTTGGAGAAATAGAGTTGCAGGGATTCAAAGCTATTTGGACTCATGGAGATCAGTTCATTTTCAATTTGATGTCCCCTCATCTCATCTATATTTCCAAAAAGATCAGTAATCTTCTCCCATACTTCATCCAGTGATGTCAATCCATTAAGATGGAAAAGGACGTCTCTAGATATGCTCAGACACAGGAGACCTTAGGCCTCATCCCTCCTGTTGTGCCATTTTATCTTCTCTACAGCTGCATTGGGCTCTGCTTCTGTTGCCATAGTCACTTTGTAGAGGCCTTTCACTCTCAATAGTATCTCCATCTTTGCTTTGATACCATGTGGAAATTGAACCCAGTGATAGAACAAATACACTCACAATAATTATCAATTGTACATGCAAAATCACTCACAAAAGAGACTGAATATGGAGCTGAACACTAAACTATATTAAATCAGTTTACAATAGCCAACCCTATAACATCATAGGCTACCACAATAAATAATTACATAAGGGATTCGAATGCATGAGGAGGCAATTCGAATCTAGACAAAAGCAGGCTTACTAAAATTAAGCAAATCCCCCATAGGTGCATAAAGTAGTTTCCAAAATAGTCAAGGAGCTCACGAATTGGAAAAAGCACTTGGGCAAGCTAAAATGTAATGGAAGGACAACTCATACATTCTTTTCATAGGATAAAAGAGTGGAGGATGTGGAGGACAAAAAACTAGTTAACCTCCCCAAGTCAAACTTTCCCAATTGCCTTAAAGCACTGAAAAAGCAGGAAATAAAGCAGAAAAAGCAGAAGGGTGCTAGGAAGGCCAAGAATAAAGCATATTTGATTCCATAAGGTTTCTCAAGTGCTCCATGAGTCAAAATTAGCAAGTTTGACCACTATGGATGTGTAGATGACAACTTGCATAAGGTGGAACATGGAAACTAGGCAAATAAGACAAAAATGGATTAATTAATGTCTATGGTGGATAACTATGGGTTGATTATTCTAACACTTTTGTCCCCCTTTCAACATATTTTATTAAATAAATGTATTTTATTACAAAAAGTTTTATTCTTGACTTTTTTGTCAAAAATAATAATGAAAGTATTTTTCCAACATAATTAATAATAAATTATTAATTGAGGGGGTACTACATGACGTCTACCTTCTTCAATGAATATGATGTTGGATGCATCAGATATGCGAACAATGAATAGATAATCACCAAGTAGAGTGTAGAGAGTCTGCTAAGAAGGATAGTGATGACATGCGAGAAGAAAACTGAGATTTAGGGTCCCAACAAATTACTCTAAAGATTTCCAGTTGTACCCCAAATGCAAAACAAAATGTGCAATAAATCTCTCTTTATATACTGGATTGTTGAAGAAGAATGAATATGATGAATAAATGGTGATAAAACTGGATGATCTATCCTGAAGTGATCAGGGAAGATAGATTTCACTATCGAAACCCCTTATTAGATAAAGATCTTTCTCTTCAACCACAACTTGCTGCTCCGGCGCCTGTTGCCACTACTCTAGAAACCAAACTCAATAATAATAATCATAGATAATCCATTTGGTTCAACATCCCTTATTATATAGCTTAGCATGTACTTTTAGGGTTTTCTCTTTACTTTTTGCATACATGTGATTCTAATTTCGCGTTGACTTTAAGCCTAAAGAAGTAAGGCTTTCTTTACCATACTCATAACTTAATACTACATGAATTCTATGTTCTTCTCTAGGTATCAAATGTCCTCAGTCAATTTCATTTTCATGTAGTACGTGCTCGACCCTATGCAAATTAAATAGGTTAGGTGTTGTTTTGGTGCTTAAGTAGAAGAGGACATTACAAAAACGTCAAAATTCACTTTTTTCATTCTTCGATGATGGCCAAGTCTTAATGACCTATCCATGGTTCTTAACCATTATAATGACATCCATCCTACAAAGGTGTGACTACATGTCGTTGTAGATAGCCCATGATTTTGATAAGCCTTGGCTAGTGCATAAAGGGATCTGCTTACCTTCCTTGATATTGTTTAGAAATTTTAGACCAAAGAAATCTTAGTGTGGTAGTTTGAGGGCATGTTCTGTAACATACCCAAACAACCTGCTAACATGCATAAAAAAAAATTCTTGTGTACAAGGCATGGCCATGAATATTTCCTTTAATCATTCATTCCTATGCTTAATTGTTCCTACAACAGACCTTTATGCAGTTAAAATATTTTTAGGATTTATTCCTTCCGCATTTCGCCATTGCGGTCTGCGAGTCGTGGAAACCTTAATATTTTATTATTTTCCTTTTCTTTTTCCTCCTTCTGCATTTTGCTATGTAGATCGCGGTAGGTGAAAACTCCTAGATTCACCCTATATTTCTTTTCACTTTTCTCCTTCCACTTTCCGCGACGACCTTCGGGTAGTAGAAACACAAAATACAATGGAGTCCTTTGTTCATTTTTAGCTTTCTGCCTTCCATTTTCAACAATGGACCCTAGGTAGCAAAAAACTCAAATTGCCTTATGGTCAATTGTTCACCTTCCACTTTCCATCTTCCGCCTTCTGCATTCTATGGGAGGACTCCGGGTAGCGAAAAACCCAAAATATATTTGTCACATACCCCAATTTTGTAAAATAATGTTAATTGTTTTAATTAGATTCCTTAGACATTATGCTAAGTTTAATGCTAAGTAGAAACTAATGACTCAGCAGAGTCAAAAGAAGTGGAATGTAATTCTGAATATTTTATTTTTTTTAAATAAAAAGTGGAGACAACAGCTTGGGAGAGCTGTTAATAAGAGTGTTACTGGTCAAACTGGTGGAGGAACTAGGTGGAGGGCAAAAGACAAGTGGCAGCATCATAAAAAAATTCCTATGTTGAAGGTGGCAACTTCCCTACATCTGGGGTCATGATCCCCCAAGAAAGTGGGATCAGAGCAGGTAGCTCAATTAATGACAACTAACCCAAAAAAAGACCTAGGCAATCTTTTAAAAGTACTCGATGAATAGAGCTAAGGCTGCTCAGATATTTTCTAGGAGAAGAATCATTCAGGAGGAATGCACTTCAAGGAATTCATTGGGGAAAAGGCAAAAATGTAAGGAAGGTGTTTAGAGAGAAAAACTGTAGTAACTTGGTCTGATACAGCTTGCTAGCTGAGAGAAATTGACTGATAAGTTCAGGACTGGTATTGAGTCTTAGTACTAATACTTGATTATTTGCTGCACCTAGTTCCAACCAGGGATACCAGAGCAATATCGGGGGTCCTGAGGAGTCGTTGTTTGAGTGCTCTCCAGGAGTTGGTAGGGAGGAACAACCTCCCATTGCTGTTGTTGACCAAGCTCTAAAAACAGGTTCTGTTATTATTTAATTTTTGTTTTATTATCTGTGTATGATTGAATGATTTGTTTCCAGTTTATGATGTAAAACTTAGAGGATATGATAACTTAGTTTGTTAGTAATGAAGTTATTCTCAATGAGAAACAAACCCTACCTGTGTTTTTCCTCATCTGGAGTGATCCAGATCGTATCTAGCACAGGTGGTGAAATTATATAAAGGAAGTATGATGCAATTATAAAATAAAATGTTAGTTTGTTTAAGAGAATGTTTACCTTTATTTTTACTATCAGAAGCAATAGCATTATGTACATGGAAAAGGATTAGGGTTAGACCTAGACTTTGTTTGATAGATTTTAAAAAGGAAGAAAGAAAATGTATCTTTTTACTAACAGAAGTAGGTTTAGATACATAAACAGAATCTCTGTACAACTTTCTTTTCAGTAACTTTATTATTTTATTTTGAAGAAAGGAAGAGAAGTTATAAAACTAAAAATTGCAATGTCAGGTTATTTTAGAATGCCATTCATCTCTACAGGTTATTCTTTTCTATATAGAATAAATAATTATTGTATTCTTCTTTTATAATATTCGAATTGTGAGTGAGGATAGACCATTTTTTAATATGTATTTCTAAAGCTAAAACTAATAGGTGTAAGATTTTTAATTATACTGTAATATAAATAACTTCTTCATTTTATCTAACTGAACTTAAATGTATCTACTAACCTATCTTTTAGAAACCTAAACAAATACTATCATATAGTTTACAGGACAGAACATAGATAGTATCATTGTTTCTTTTATATTATAAATACTAGTATTATAACCTAAATAGAATAATACAGAATACCGAAGGGACCTCATATAAAATATTTAGTACAGATGGTATAAGATTAAAATGACAAAGCACTTTATTATTTTATATCTATAAACAAACTAAATACATAGATAATGAGTATACTTATAGTCACAGTATTATTATGTAAATAAAATAATGGTCTTATTCTATAATAGTAAACATTAAATAAAATATAAATTTTGTACTCAAAATATGTAACTGACAGTTACATAAGTACATTGCTAAAATATGAAGTTCTCATATTCTAAAGGTTAAATTTCTATAACAACATTTATAGATTTGATAATAAAACAAACTATTATAAAACAATGTATACAAACCCTAGCAGGTAATAATTAAAAATATTACGAGTAAAAACTCGTTGATTTAACGCACAGGAATTAAACTAACACAGTAATAATATGCTCAATTCACCGAGCCTAACCCATCATATTTCAACATAAACAATAACCCAACAAATTACTGAAGTGCTTTGTAGATAAAAGTTTTTTATTTAAAAAGAAAAACTGTAAATACTTGTTATATCTTCGAGTTAGGGTAAAACCATACTAGTATCAAAATTCACAACGGAGATAATAAACTGAACGAGTCTAACTCAGTTAATGTACTCACGACCTCAAACCAAATCCAGAGAGTGAGGCTTTTACATCCTTTCCATCATTTATATATATACATAGTAATCAGAACAAAACCAAAATTTACAGTCGTGGCATAAGTCAGAGGCCTCGCATCAAGCGAAGGGTTTAATAGCAACAAACAAACAGTGAATCGGTCAACCCAAATAAACCAAAACCACAAGGGTTTTGCAGGCCACGGCGTCCAACTGATAAAGGAACCATAAGCGACCAAACAAGGAGGAATTTCCATGGATAACCCAGGGCTTACCCGTGAAACAACAAGCAGTTGCCATAGCCTCACACCAACCATGCAGAGGGACGGATCGACCTGCCAACAAGAAGAACGAAAATGTTAAATTTTGGTATACAAAATAAACAACTGTGTATAGAAATTAAAACTGCAACGATAACGAAGTTGAATTACAAATTCTTACCTAAAATTTTACTGATGTGCGACCACCCACGAGCAGTAAAGCAACCACCAGCACGAGGAGGATGAAACCCTTCATCTCCTGTGAGAAAGAAGGAGTTACTAACCCAACAATTAACCTACAATGATGGACAACAGGAACAACAAGCTCAGCAAGTAAATATGCTTGGGTTGTCACTTCTTATCCAGCTAAAGACACTTCTCTGCGGTGAAACCCTATGCCCAAGCAACAAACATTTGGTAACAACACTTCTCTACTATACATTCAGGACGAGCTCACAAGGTGTAGAATAAGCAGGGAGACTTTCAACAGTAAGATGCAAACAACAGTGCAGATGAGAACATCGTAGCAGAGCGGTAGGAGGCCAAAGGTGACGGAGGTAATGACAAGCTAAGGTTTAGTGAGGTGCTTTTAACTGTGCAACACATGGCCAAGACGATGTCACATTAATCAACAAATAATTTACATGCTGTGAATAAAAGCATATAGTCCCGGTGAACATTCTACCGAGAGAATAATTTCCAATCATTTGGTAAATCGAAAGTTCCACCTTAGTCCATGTTCCATTGTCAACCTATCATGCACGTAATATGGGAAAACATAAGAATCATTACAATAAACCTTGCTATAATACTCATCAAGGGTGTGTAGGTTAATACGACCCTTTCATACCTTGTGACTTGTTTTACTTCAAAAAATTATAACTTTAAATTTAGTTAAGACTCGTAATATGTTTAAAAGGATTTCATAATGTTCATTTGACGGTTACTTGCTTACAAACTAGCAATTACTCAACCAAACATTTGAACCTAGCAAGGATAAAATCAATGCTTAACCTAGAAATGCCATGCATGTAAAGGTGATAAAGGAGGCATTTAGTAAAAAGAGTATAGAATTATAAATAAAAGATAAACCATAAACACTTCATGGGTGAGGTCTAACCTATGACCCCTTTGTTTATAAAAAACATGGTATTTAGTCTTTAAACCAACTATAACTCTATCTAAAGTTATGATAGTTGATGTTTATAAAAACATTTCTTAAAATTAAATTATGGTATATACCCTACATGCTAATGTTAATATTTTACCTTTACATATTTAATTAGTAAACTAGTAAGATTTACTATTAAGCATGATAAGTTTTAAATTGCTTAAAGATCTTGACATTGGAAATTTGTTATAAAATTAATAGCCTTAACTGGATAACATATTCCAAGTAAATTATTGGGCAGAGGAACTTAATCCATCATCACTATTATAGCCAAATTGACAGTAGTTTATGAGGATATAATTTCCTTAGGACATCAGGCTAGGATGATGGATTATTAGTATAAAAACTTAATAACTCTTGCACATTATTTTTACACTGCAAAGAGTAACCAACAATTTATGAGGAGGTAAAGAGATTATGGTCACTTTGTCAGTAGATCCTTAACATAATAACTCTGTCATTCTTAATATGCTTGCAAAAAAAGATTTAAGACATTTTTACACACGACAACTAGGATAGACATCAAAGAGTTTAGTATGCAGTAAGAACTTTGAATTACGTCTTTTAGAAAGAAAACAGTTGTTGTTAGTACTGATAGAACTAAATCTCATTTCCATAGCATCTTAAAAGGAATGACGATTTAATGGTTTTACCTTATAAAGCACCTAAATTTGATTAACATTTATATTCTTTTACTGAACTATTATTGTGCGACGAACTTATATCTGATTTCTTTAGAATTAATGACAAGCAGCACCCGAATTTCTTACCTATAAGTCTGTAAGAGCAGGAAAACTTTCTGTGTTAGCTCGAAATCTAAGTAAGCCCAGAATATCATGACAGTTCCACCTTGTGGTCGCAAAGAAAAACAAGTCATTAAATTGAAAAAGAATTGTTCTATAAGATAAACATAATAGATAATTCAGATAATGAATCCATTAAAATAACTAAATTAACAATTAGTTGACTGCATTTATGAAAATTATCTGTATTTTAAAAAAAATTAAATTTTTCAGAAAATATGGGGTTTTCACATGTGGTATCAGAGCATAAGGTTCAAACACTAGGCCTTGATGCAGCCCAACTAGCTTTCATAGAATAGTAAATTAAAATAAGATGCTAACATATATTTTGTTTTATGTTAAGAACAAAAAATTTCCTTTTTCTGAAGTTTAACATGCAAGTATGGAAAATCTAGGAGAGTATGCACAGGAGGAGTCTCCGGACACAGAAACAAGACAATTCCCGAGAGAACCTATGTTAGAAGAGGTGACTGCCAACTCTTTAGAGCTGTTGCAGACTGTAAAAGATTTAAATACTGAAATGGAATCAATCAAGATGGAGAATGAGAGGATTTTGAAGGCTCAAGAAAAATTGAACCAAATTTTAATAGAAAATTTCCAAACTGAAGGAAGGAACAGAAGATTAGAATCTGAGGATGTTAGCCATCAAAGAAGATCTAAAAAGATGAAGCTGGTGAAAACTGAAATTAGTTCATCATCTGAAGTGTTCAGTGAACAACAAAGTTACCATACTACTAGTGATAGTAGTGAGGCTGATTTGTATGACAGAAAGAAGAAATACAGACCATATGAGGAAATTTTAGGGGAGTTTAAAAAGATAAAGCCCCCAACTTTTAATGGAGAGACTGAAAAAGGGGAGGAAGCAGAGTCTTGGTTATCAGGGATGAAGAATTATTTTCATATATATAATTACTCTTACCAATTAAAGGAAAGGATATAATTACTCTCTGGAAAAGATGACATATGGTGGCAAGATCTGAAGAGAGTCAAGGGTACGATAGAAAAAGAAGTTAATTGGAGTACCTTTAAAAGGTATTTCAAGAAGAAATTTTTGTCCGAGCAATATTACAAAGAAATAGATAAGGATTTTTATGAATTGAATTTAGGTTCAATGACTATGAAGGATTTGAATAGTAAATTCTTAAGCTTTCTTAGGTATGTACCTTGCCTAGTCGACGAGAAACCTAAAGTGCAACGATTTCTCAGCTGCCTACCGTATCATATTAAGGACATAAAATTCAGTATGATAACCCGAAGACTCTGGAGGAAGCCATGAGGAAGGCTAATTTTTGTTTTGAGCAGAACCGGAAGAAAGAAGGTATAACCAGTTGGAAGGCTAAGAAAAATAACAATCACCGTGAGTTTAAGAAGAAGGAATTTGTACCCCATAGGAATTTCAAGAATAATAAGACTAAAAATTATTCTAACAACAAGAATTTCCAGGGAAATAGAAATGGTACTTCCAATAATTCGAATAATTTTAAGGGCAAGGAAGCTGCAAATAACCATGAAAATTTTTCCAAGAGTTTTGAACGCAAGGATCCTGTTAAGTGCTGGGAATGTAATGGCCCGCACTATGCCTCGGTCTATCCAAACTGGAAAAAGTCAGTTAGCAACATTCATACTATACAGGATGAGATGATCGTTGGGGAACTAGCGAGGAGCATGCCCAGAATTAATGAAGCTTTGGAGAACCGCCAAGTTGATTATCGGACTTCCATGGTGGAAGTAGAAGGTATGATTAATCAAACCCCTATAACCATTTTAATCGATCCAGGAGCTAGTCTCAGTTACATTGCACCTCAGATAATGGAAAAATGTAAGTTGTGTGTCGATAAGTTTGAAAATTCTTGGTTAGTGCAATTAGCCACTGGGGCAAAAAGGAAAGTAACAAGTTTTGTGAAAGAATGTGCTTTACTTATGGATGAATTTAAAACTACAGTTAAGCTTAATGTTTTTCCACTTGGCTCATATGATTTACTGATTGGCATGGATTGGTTAGAACAACATAAGGTAGTTTTAAATTGTTACGATAAAACTTTCACGTGCTTAAATAGTGATGAACAACTAGTAAAGGTTAAGGGTATTCCTAGAAAAACTATAATAAGGCAGATTTCTTCTTTACAACTGAAAAAAGTTGTTAGAAAATGATGTAAATCCTATGCAGTAACTATTACAGATGAGGAAGGTAAAACTAAAAGAGATAAGTTAAAAATAGAATATATTCCCGTTTTAAAAGAATATACTGATGTATTCCTAGAATAAATTCGAGGATTACCTCCAAGGAGGGAATTGGATTTCACTATTGAGCTGATACCAGGTACGGTACCTAGCTCAAAATCTCCTTATCGAATGAACATTTTAGAACTTAATGAGCTAAAATCACAGTTAAAAGAGTTAATTGATAAAAAGTACATTCAACCTAGTGTGTCTCCTTGGGGAGCATCGGTCATCTTTGTTAAAAAGAAAGACGAAACTATGCGACTATGCATAGACTACCGTCAGCTAAACAAGATGACTATTAAAAATAGATATCCATTGCCCCGCATAGATGATCTGTTTGATCAACTACGTGGAGCCACAATGTTTTCAAAGATAGATTTGAGGTCAGGATATCATCAAGTAAGAATTAAAGATGAAGATATTTTTAAGATAGCCTTTAGAACAAGGTATGGACACTACGAGTTTGTCGTAATTCCATTTGGCCTTACCAATGCCCCAGCTGTCTTTATGTGTGTAATGAATAATATAATGCATAAGTATTTAGATAAATGTGTGGTCATGTTTATCGACGACATCTTAATTTACTCTAAAAGGGAAGAAGAACATAAAGAACACCTAAAAATAGTTTTACAATAGTTGTGAGAACAACAACTCTTCGCGAAATTTAGTAAGTGTGACTTATTTAAGGATGAAATCCAATACTTAGGTCACATAGTGACTAAGGAAATAATTTCAGTCGATCCTGAAAATATTCGGGCAATCAAAGATTGGCCGGTTCGTAAAGATGTAACGGATGTGAGGTCGTTCATGGGAATTACCGGTTATTACCGAAGATTCATTGAAGGATTTTCAAGAATAGCAAATCTGATCACTTCCTTGCAAAAGAAAGGCAAGAAATTTGGTTGGAACTCGAAATGTGAAGAAAGTTTTAAAGAATTAAAAACCTTATTGACTAGTGCACCTATTCTAATAATAGCAGACCCTAACAAATATTTTGTAGTATGTACTAATGCCTGTAATGATGGCTTAGGCAGTGTTCTGACTCAAGACGGGTATGTCATTGCCTATGAGTCTAGAAAGTTAAAACTTTACGAGAAGAATTACGCAACTTAGGATCTAGAACTTGCGGCTGTTATACACGCCTTAAAAATGTGGCGACATCATTTAATAGGCAGAAAATTTATTCCAATGACTGATAATAAAGGACTAAAATATCTCCTAGACCAGCCTAATTTAAATGCTAGACAAGCAAGGTGGTTAGCCTTCTTGAGTGAATATGATTTTGAAATCTAGCACATAAAGGGTAAGGAAAATAAGGTGGTTGATGCATTAAGCAGAAACGCAAAGCTGAACCTTATCGCAGTAATCAACACTTATGCTTCTAATTTAAATGAACAGCTTAAAAAAGGGGTAAAACAAGATGAAATTTATCAAAAATTGCAAATTACAGCTAAAGAATAACCTACAGAAAGCTTAATAAAAGGTTATAGTTTAAATAAAGATGAATTTTTATTATTTAAAGATAAACTATATGTACCTAATGTGCCTAAGGTTAAGTTGTTAATTCTAGACGAAGTCCATAAAACACCATATTTAGGACACCCAGGTTATCAAAAGACTGTAACCATGCTAAGAAAAGAATATTTTTGGCCAAACATGAAATCTGAGGTAGCTGAATACATTGCAAGGTGTTTAGAATGTCAACAGGTGAAAACCGAACACCAACACCCAGCTAGTTTGTTACAACCTTTACTTATTCCTAGTTGGAAATGATAAGTGATTAGTTTAGATTTTATTACTCGACTGCCCAGAAATTAGAATCAAAATGACTCTATTATGGTGGTGGTTGATAAGTTAAGCAAGGCAGCACATTTTATTCCTATTAAAACTACTTACAAGGCTGCCAATATAGCTGATATCTTCTTAAAGAAGATTTTTCGATTACATGGAATACCGAAAGTTATAATCTCAGACAGGGATCCTAAATTCACAAGAAATTTTTGGAAGTCCTTGTTTAAGGGATTAAATACAACATTGAATTTCAGTACCTCCTTTCGTCCTCAAACGGATGGACAGACGGAAAGGGTAAATCAGGTACTGGAGGACTTATTGAGGATGTATGTGAAAGATTACCCAGGTAAGTGGGAAGACTACTTACATCTAGCAAAGTTCGCATATAACAATAACTATTAGTCATCAGCTAAAGTTAGTCCATTTGAAATTTTATATGGATGAAATTCAACACTCCTATCTCTCGGAATAACCCAGTATATAGATTATTGTTAGGAACAAAATTGTTGAAAGAAATGGAAGAGATTGTGAAGCAAGTGCAGGGAAATTTGAAGGTGGCACAGGATCGACAAAAGAGTCAAGCAGACTTGAAAATAACTCCAAAGGAGTTCCAGGTAGGTGAACATGTGTTCATCAAGGTAAGGCCCAAGAAAATCTCTCTAATATTGGGGAGTTGTGCAAATTTAGCACCACGTTACTGTGGTCAATTCGAAATTTTGTCTAGGATTGGTCAAGTTGCATACTAGCTAGCATTACCACCTAACTTGAAAGTACATAATGTTTTTCATATCTCTATTTTGAAGAAGTATGTTCATGATGCTAATCATGTAGTTGATTGGAATGTTGTACAGGTGGAACCAGAAGGAGAAATTCTGGTGGAACCAGACTGTATCCTTAGGAGGAGGAAAATTACACTGCGGAACCACACCATTGAACAGGTGAAGGTGCAATAGAAGCACCTTAGTCATGAAGAGGCCACTTGGGAACTGGAAAGTAAGATGTGGGAACCATACCCGAATCTATTCTAGGGGACTGCAGAGGATGACGAATAAGTAACATCGGGGACGATGTTACATTTTAAGGGGGTGTCTATGTCACATACCCCAATTTTGTAAAATAATGTTAATTGTTTTAATTAGATTCCTAAGGCATTATGTTAAGTTTAATGCTAACTAGAAACTGATGACTCAGCAGAGTCAAAAGAAGTGGAATGTAATTCTGAATATTTTATTTTTAATAAATAAAAAGTGGAGACAACAGCTTGGGAGAGCTGTTAATAAGAGTGTTATTGGTCAAACTGGTGGAGGAACTAGGTGGAGGGAAAAATACAAGTGGCAGCATCCTCAAACACTTCCTATGTTGTAGGTGGCAACTTCCATACATTTGGGGTCATGATCCCCCAAGAAAATGGGATCAGAGCAGGTGGCTCAATTAATGACAACTAACCCAAAAAAAGACCTAGGAAATATTTTAAATGTACCCAATGAATAGAGCTAAGGCTGCTCAGATATTTTCCAGGAGAAGAATCATTCAGGAGGAATGCACTTCAAGGAATTCATTGGAGAAAAGGGGAAACTGTAAGGAAGGTGTTCTGAGATAAAATTTGCAGTAACTTGGTCTGATACAGCTTGCTAGCTGAGAGAAATTGACTGATAAGTTCAGCACTGGTATTGAGTCTCAGGACTAATACTTGATTATTTGCTACACCTAGTTCTAGCCACGGAGACCAGAGCAAGCTCGGGGGTCCTAAGGAGTTGCTGTTTGAGCGCTCTCCAGGAGTTGGTAGGGAGGAACGGCCTCGCATTGCTATTGTCGACCAAGCTCTAAAAACAGTTTCTATTATTATTTAATTTCTGTGTTATTATCTGTGTATGATTGAATGATGTGTTTTCAGTTTATGATGTAAAACTTAAAGGATAGGATAACTTAGTTTGTTAGTAATAAAGTTATTCTGAATGAGAAACAAACCCTACCTCTGTTTTTCCTCATCTGGAGTGATCCAGATGGTACTCCAGCACAGGTGGTCAAATTATATAAAGGAACTATGATGCAATTATAAAATAAAATGTTAGTTTGTTTAAGAGGATGTTTACCTTTATTTTTACTATCAAAAGCAATAGCATTCTATACATGGAAAAGGATTAGGGTTAGACCTAGACTTTGTTTTATAGATTTTAAAAACGAAGAAATAAATTGTATCTTTTTACTAACAGAAGTAGGTTTAGATAGATAAACAGAATCTCTGTACAGCTTTCTTTTCAGTAACTTTATAATTTTATTTTGAACAAAGGAAGAGAAGTTATAAAATTTAAAATTGCAATGTCAGGTTATTTTAGAATGCCATTCATCTCTACAGGTTATTCTTTTCTGTATAGAATAAATAATTACTGTATTCTTTTTTTATAATACTCGAACTGCGAGTGAGGATAGACCATTTTTTTAGATGTATTTCTAAAGCTAAAACTAATAGGCGTAAGATTTTTAATTATACTGTAATATAAATAACTTCTTCATTTTATCTAACTGAATGTAAATGTAGCTACTAACCCATATTTTAGAAACTTAAACAAATACTATCATATAGTTTACACGATAAAACATAGATAGTATCATTCTTTCTTTTATATTATAAATCCTAGTATTATAACCTAAATAGAATAATACAGAATACTGAAGGGACCTCATATAAAATATTTAGTATAAATGGTATAAGATTAAAATGACAAAGCACTTTATTATTTTATATCTATAAACAAACTAAATACATAGATAATGAGTATAATTATAGTAACAGTATTATTATGTAAGTAAAATAATGTTCTTATTCTATAATTGTAAACATTAAATAAAATATAAATTTTGTACTCAAAAGATGTAAGTGGAAGTTACATAAGTACATCGCTAAAATATGAAGTTCTCATATTCTAAAGGTTAAATTTATATAACAACATTTACAGCTTTGATAATAAAACAAACTATTATAAAACAATGTATAGAAACCCTAGCAGGTAATAATTAAAATATTACGGGGTAAAAACTCATTGATTTAACACGTAGGAATTAAATTAACAGAGTAATAATATGCTCAATTCACCGAGCCTAACCCATCGTATTTCAACATAAATAATAACCCAATGAATTACTGAAGTGCTTTGTAGATAAAAGTTTTTTATTTAAAAAGGAAAACTGTAAATACTTATTATATCTTCGAGTTAGGGTAAAACCCTACTAGTATCAAAATTTACAACGGACATAATAAACTGAAGGAGTCTAACTGAGTTAATGTACTCACGGCCTCAAACAAAATCCATAGAGTGAGGCTTTTACATACTTTCCATCATTTATATATATATACACAGTAATCAGAATAAAACCAAAATTTACAGTCACGGGCTAAGTCAGAGGCCCTGCATCAAGGGAAGGGTTTAACAGCAACAAACAAATAGTGAACTGGTCAACCCAAATAAACCAAAACCACAAGCGTTTTGCAGGCCACGGAGGCCAATCGATAAAGGAACCATAAGGGACCAAACAAGGAGGAATTGCCATGGATAACCCAGGGCTTACCCGTGAACCAACAAGCAGTTGCCATAGCCTCGGACCAACCATGTAGAGGGACGGGTCGACCTGTGAATAAGAAGAAGGAAAATGTTAAATTCTGGTATACAAAATAAACAACTGTGTATAGAAATTAAAACTGCAATGATAACGAAGTTGAATTAGAAATTATTACCTAAAATTTTACTGATGCACGACCACCCACGAGCAGTAAAGCAACCACCAGGGAGAGGAGGATGAAACCCTTCATTTGCTGCAAGAAAGAAGGAGTTACTAACCCAGCAATTAACCTACAGCGACAGAGAACAGGAACAACAAGCTCAGTAAGTAAATATGATTGGGTTGTCACTTCTTATCCAGCTAAAGACACTTCTCTACGGTGAAACCCTATGCCCAAGAAACAAACATTTGGTAACAGCACTTCTCTACTGTACATTCAGGATGAGCTCACAAGGTGTAGAATAAGCAGGGAGACTTTCCGTAGTAAGATGCAAATGACGGTGCAGATGAGAACATCATAGCAGAGCGGAAGGAGGCCGAAGGCGACGGAGGTAATGACAAGCTAGAGTTCAGTGCGGTGCTTTTAACTATGCAACACATGGCCAAGATGATGTCACGTTAGTCGACAAATAATTTACATGCTGTGTGTAAAAGCGTATAGTCCCGGTGAACATTCTACCGAGAGAATGATTTCCAATCATTTGGTAAATCAAAATTTCCACCTTAGTCCAGGTTCCATTGTCAACCTATCATACACGTAATATGGGAAAACATAAGAATCATTACCATAAACCTTGCTATAATACTCATCAATGGTGTGTAGGTTAATACAACCCTTTCATACCTTGTGACTTGTTTTACTTCAAACAATTATAAATTTAAATTTAGTTAAGACTCGTAATATCTTTAAAAGGATTTCATAATGTTCATTTGATGGTTACTTGCTTACAAACTAGAAATTACTCAACCAAACATTTGAACCTAGCAAGGATAAAATCAATGCTTAACCTAGCAATGCCATTCATGTAAAGGTGATAAAAGAGGCATTTAGTAAAAAGAGTATAGAATTATAAATAAAAGATAAACCATAAACGCTTGATGGGTGAGGTCTAACCTATGACCCCTTTGTTTATAACAAACATGGTATCCAGTCTTTAAACCAACTATAACTCTATCTAAAGTTATGATAGGTGATGTTTATAAAAAAATTTCTTAAAATTAAATTACGGTATATACCCTACATGCTAATGTTAATATTTTACCTTTACATATTTATTTACTAAACTAGTAAGATTTACTATTAAGCATGATAAGTTTTGAATTACTTAAAGAGCTTGACATTGGAAATTTGTTATAAAATTAATAGCCTTAACTGGATAACATATTCCAAGTAAATTATTGGGCAGAGGAACTTAATCCATCATTACTATTATAGCGAAATTGACAGTAGTTTATGAGGATATAATTTCCTTAGGACATCATGCTGGGAAGATGGATTATTAGTATAAAAACTTAATAATTGTTTCACATTACTTTTACACTGCAAAGAGTAACCAACAATTTATCAGGAGGTAAAGAGATTATGTTCACTTTGTCAGTAGATCCTTAACGTAATAACTCTGTCATTCTTACTCTGCTTGCAAAGAAAGATTTAAGACATTTTTACACAGGACGACTAGGATAGACATCAAAGAGTTTAGTATGCAGTAAGAACTTTGAATTACGTCTTTTAGAAAGAAAACAATTGTTGTTAGTACTGATAGAACTAAAACTCATTTCCATAGCATCTTAAAAGGAATGATGATTTAATGGTTTTACCTCATAAAGCACGTGAATTTGATTACCATTTATATTCTTTTACTGAGCTATTATTGTGCGACGAACTTATATTTGATTAATTTAGAATTATTGACAAGTAGCACCCGAACTTCTTACCTGTATGTTTGTAAGAGCAGGAAAACTTTCTGTGTTAGCTCGAAAGCTAAGTAAGCCCACAATATCATGACAGTTCCACCTTGTGGTTGCAAAGAAAAACAAGTCATTAAACTGAAAAAGAATTGTTCTATAAGATAAACATAATAGATAATTCAGATAATGAATCCATTAACATAACTAATTAAACAATTAGTTGACTGCATTTATAAAAAATTATCTGTATTTAAAAAAAAATTAAATTTTTCAGAAAATATGGGGTTTTCACATGTGGTATCAGAGCACAAGGTTCAAACACTAGGCCTTGATGCAGCCCAACTAGCTTTCATAGAACAGTAAATTAAAATAAGATGCTAACATATATTTTGTTTTATGTTAAGAACAAAAAATTTCTTTTTTCTGAAGTTTAACAGGCACGTATGGAAAAGCTAGGATAGTATGCACAAGAGGAGTCTCCAGACACAGAAACAAGACAATTGCCCAGAGAACCTATGTTAGAAGAGGTGACTTCCAACTCTTCAGAGATGTTGCTGACTGTAAAAGATTTGAAGACTGAAATGGAATTAGTCAAGAGGGAGAATGAGAGGATTTTGAAGGCTAAGGAAGAATTCAACCAAATTTTAATAGAAAAGTTCCAAACTAAAGGAAGGAGCAAAAGATCTGAATATGAGGATGTTAGTCATCAAAGAAGATATAAAAAGATGAAGCTGACGAAAACTGAAAGTAGTTCATCATCTGAAGGGTTCCGTGAACAACAAAGTTACCATACTACTAGTGACAGTAGTGAGGCTAATTTGTATGACAAAAAGAAGAAATACAGACCATATGAGAAAATTTTAGGGGATTTTAAAAATATAAAGCCCCCTACTATTAATGGAGAGACCAAAAAAGGGGAGGAAGCAGAGTCCTGGTTATCCGGGATGAAGAAGTATTTTCATATATAATATTACTCTAATGAGTTAAAGGAAATGATGGAAATATATAATCTCTCCCAAAAAGCTGACATATGGTGGCAAGATCTGAAGAGAGTCAAGGGTATCAGAGGAAAAGAAGTTAATTGGAGTACCTTTAAAAGTTATTTCAAGAAGAAATTTTTGTTCGAGCAATATTACGAAGAAATAGCTAAGGAGTTTTATGAATTGAAGTTAGGTTCAATGACTATGAAGGATTTGAACAGTAAATTCTTAAGCTTGCTTAGGTATGTACCTTACCTAGTAGATGAGAAACCTAAAGTGCAGCAATTTCTCAGCTGCCTACCATATCATATTAAGGATAGAATTGAGTATGATAACCCAAAGACTTTGGAGGAAGCCATGAGGAAGGCTAATTTTTGTTTTGAGCAGAACCGGAAGAAAGAAGGCTTAGCCAGCTAGAAGGCTAAGAAAAACAACAATCATTCTGAGTTTAAGAAGAAGGAATGTATACCCCGTAGGAATTTCAAGAATAATAAGACTAAAAATTAATCTAACAACAAGAATTTCCACGGAAATAGAAATGGTACTTCCAATAATTTGAATAATTTTAAGGGCAAGGAAGCTGCAAATAACCATGGAAATTTTACCAAGAGTTTTGAATGCAAGGAGCCTGTTAGGTGCTGGGAATGTAATGGCCCGCACTATGCCTCGGTCTGTCCAAACCGGAAAAAGTTAGTCAGCAACATTCATACTGTATAGGAGGAAATGACCGTTGGGGAACTAGCGAGGAGCATGAACAGAATTAATGCAGCTTTGGAGAACCACCAAGCTGATTATCAGACTTCCATGGTGGAAGTAGAAGGTCTGATTAATCAAACCCTTGTAACCATTTTAATCAATCCAGGAGCTAGTCTCAGTTACATTGCACCTCAGATAGTGGAAAAATGTAAGTTGTCTATCGATAAGTTTGAAAATTCTTAATTAGTGCAATTAGCCACTCAGGAAAAAAAAAGTAACCTGTTTTGTGAAATAATGTGCTTTACTTATGGATGAATTTAAAACTACAGTTAAGCTTAATGTTTTGCCACTTGGCTCATATGATTTACTGATTGGCATGGATTGGTTAGAACAACATAAGGTATTTTTAAATTGTTACGATAAAACTTTCACGTGCTTAAATAGTGATGAACAACTAGTAAAGGTTAACTGTATTCCTAGAAAAACTATAATAAGGCAAATTTCTACTTTACAACTGAAAAAAGTTGTTAGAAAATGATGTAAATCCTATGCAAAAACTATTACAGATGAGGAAGGTAAAACTAAAACAGATAAGTTAAAAATAGAAGATATTCATGTCTTAAAATAATATACTGACGTATTCGAAGAAGAAATTTGAGGATTACCTCCAAGGAGGGAATTGGATTTCACTATTGAGCTGATACTGGGTGCGATACCTAACTCAAAAGCTCCTTATCGAATAAACATTTTAGAACTTAATGAGCTAAAATCACAGCTAAAAGAGTTAATTGATAAAAAGTACATTCAACCTAGTGTGTCTCCTTGGAGAGAACCGGTCATCTTTGTTAAAAACAAAGATGAAACTATGAGACTATGCATAGACTACCGTCAGCTAAACAAGATGACTATTAAAAATAGATATATGTTGCCCCGCATAGATGATCTGTTCGATCAACTACGTGGAGCCACAGTGTTTTCAAAGATAGATTTGAGGTTAGGATATCATCAAGTAAGAATTAAAGATGAATATATTTTCAAGACAACCTTTAGAACAAGGTATGGAAACTACGAGTTTGTCGTAATTCCATTTGCGCTTACCAATGCTCCAACTGTCTTTATGTGCTTAATGAATAATATAATGCATAAGTATTTAGATAAATTTATGGTCCTGTTTATCTATGACATCTTAATTTACTCTAAAACTGAAGAATAACATAAAGAACACCTAAAAATAGTTTTACAAGAGTTGCGAGAACAACAACTCTTCACGAAATTTAGTAAGTGTGACTTATTTAAGGATGAAATCGAGTACTTAGGTCACATAATGACTAAGGAAGGAATTTCAGTCGATCCTAAAAAGATTCGGGCAATCGAAGATTAGCCATTTCCTAAAGATGTAACGGATGTGAGGTCGTTCAGGGGAATTACCGGTTATTACCGGAGATTCATTGAAGGCTTTTCAAGAATAGCAAATCCGATCACTTCCTTGCAAAAGAAAGGCAATAAATTTGATTGGAACTCAAAATGTGAAGAAAGTTTTAATAAATTAAAAACCTTATTGACTAGTGCACCTATTCTAAGAATAGTAGACCCTAACAAAGATTTTGTAGTATGTACTGATTCCTGTAATGACGGCTTAGGCAGTGTTCTGACTCAAGACGGGCATGTCATTGCCTATGAGTCTAGAAAGTTAAAAACTCACGAGAAGAATTATGCAACTTATGATCTAGAACTTGTGGCTATTATACATGGCTTAAAAATGTGGCGACATCATTTAATAGGAAGAAAATTTATTCTAATGACTGATAATAAAGGATTGAAATATCTCCTAGATCAGCCTAATTTAAACGCTAGACAAGCAAGGTGGTTAGCCTTCTTGAGTGAATATGATTTTGAAATCCAACACATAAAGGGTAAGAAAAATAAGGTGGCTGATGCATTAAGCAAACACGCAAAGCTGAACTTTACCACAGCAATCAGCACTTATGCTTCTAATTTAAATAAACAGCTTAAAGAAGGGGTAAAACAAGATGAAATTTATCAGAAATTGCAAATTACAGCTAAAGAAGAACCTACAGAAAGTTTAATAAAAGGTTATAGTTTAAATAAAGATGAATTTTTATTATTTAAAGATAAACTGTATGTACCTAATGTGCCTAAGGTTAAGTTGTTAATTCTTGATGAAGTCCATAAAACACCATATTCAGGACACCGAGGTTATCAAAAGACTGTAACCATGCTAAGAAAAGAATATTTTTGGCCAAACATGAAATTTGAGGTAGCTGAATACATTGTAAGGTGTTTAGAATGTCAACAGGTGAAAACCGAACACCAACACCTAGCTGTTTTGTTACAACCTTTACCTATTCCTAGTTGGAAATGGGAAGTGATTAGTTTAGATTTTATTACTCGACTGCCCAGAAATCAAAATCAAAATGACTCCATTATGGTGGTGGTTGATAAGTTAAGCAAGCAGCACATTTTATCCCTATTAAAACTACTTACAACGCTGCCAATATAGCTGATATCTTCTTAAAGCATATTTTTCGGTTACATGGAATACCAAAAGTTATAATCTCAGACAGGGATCCTAAATTCACAGGAAATTTTTGGAAGTCCTTGTTTAAGGTATTAAATACAACATTGAATTTCAGTACCTCCTTCCTTCCTCAAACAGATGGATAGACGGAAAGGGTAAATCAGGTACTGGAGGACTTATTGAGGATGTATGTGAAAGATCAGCCAGGTAAGTGGGAAGACTACTTACATCTAGCAGAGTTCCCATATAACAATAAGTATCATTCATCGGCTAAATTTAGTCCATTTGAAATTTTGTATGGACGAAAATGCAACACTCCTATCTCTTGGAATAACCCAGTAGATAGATTAGTGTTAGGACCAAAATTGTTGAAAAAAATGGAAGAGATTGTGAAGCAAGTGCATGTAAATTTGAAGGTGGCACAGGATCGGCAAAAGAGTCAAGCAGACTTGAAAAGAACTTCAAAGGAGTTCCAGGTAGGTGAACATGTGTTCATCGAGGTAAGGCCCAAGAAAAGCTCTCTAAGATTAGGGATTTGTGCAAAGTTAGCACCACGTTACTGTGGTCCATTCAATATTTTGTCTAGGATTAGTCAAGTTGCATACCATCTATCATTACCACCTAACTTGAAAGTACATAATGTTTTTCATATCTCTGTTTTGAAGAAGTATGTTCATGATGCTACTCATGTGGTTGATTGGAATGTTGTACAGGTGGAACCAGAAGGAGAAATTCTGGTGGAACCGGACTATATCCTCGGGAGGAGGAAAATTGCACTGCAGAACCACACCATTGGACAGGTGAAGGTGCATTGGAAGCACCTTAGTCCTGAAGAGGCCACTTGGGAACTGGAAAGTAAGATGAGGGAAGCATACCCGAATCTGTTCCAGGGGACTGCAGAGGATGAAGAATAAGTAACATCAGGGACGATGTTACATTTTAAGGTGGTGTGTATGTCACATACCCCAATTTTGTAAAATAACGTTAATTGTTTTAATTAGATTCCTAAGACATTATGTTAAGTTTAATGCTAAGTAGAAACTGATGACTCGGCAGAGTCAGAAGAAGTGGAATGTAATTCTGAATATTTTATTTTTAATAAATAAAAAGTGGAGACAACAGCTTGGGAGAGCTGTTAATAAGAGTGTTATTAGTCAAACTGGTGGAGGAACTAGGTGGAGGGAAAAATACAAGTGGTGGCATCCTCAAACACTTCCTATGTTGTAGGTGGCAACTTCCATACATTTGGGGTCATGATCCCCCGAGAAAGTGGGATCAGAGCAGGTGACTCAATTAATGACAACGATCCCAAAAAAAGACCTAGGCAATCTTTTAAAAGTACCCAATGAATAGAGCTAAGGTTGCTCATATATTTTCCAGGAGAATAATCATTCAGGAGGAATGCACTTCAAGGAATTCATTGGGGAAAAGGGAAAACTGTAAGGAAGGTGTTTTGAGAGAAAAACTACAGTAACTTGGTCTGATATAGCTTGCTAGCTGAGAGAAATTGACTGATAAATTCAGGACTGGTATTGAGTCTCAGGACTAATACTTGATTATTTGTTGCACCTAGTTCCAAACAGGGAGACCAGAGCAAGCTCGGGGGTCCTGAGGAGTCATTGTCTGAGCACCCTCCAGGAGTTTGTAGGGAGAAACGACCTCCCATTTCTGTTGTCGACCAAGCTCTAAAAACAGGTTCTATTATTATTTAATTTTTGTGTTATTATCTGTGTATGATTGAATGATGTGTTTGCAGTTTATGATGTAAAACTTAGAGGATATGATAACTTAGTTTGTTAGTAATGAAGTTATTCTGAATGAGAAACAAACCTTACCTGTGTTTTTCCTCATTTGGAGTGATCCAGATCATACTCCAGCATAGGTGGTGAAATTATATAAAGGAAGTATGATGCAATTATAAAATAAAATGTTAGTTTGTTTAAGAGAATGTTTACCTTTATTTTTACATGGAAAAGGATTAGGGTTAGACCTAGGCTTTACTTGATAGATTTTAAAAACGAAGAAAGAAACTATATCTTTTTACTAACAAAAGTAGGTTTAGATAGATAAACAGAATCTCTGTATAGCTTTCTTTTCAGTAAATTTATTATTTTATTTTGAACAAAGGAAGAGAAGTTATAAAAATTAAAATTGCAATGTCAGGTTATTTTAGAATGCCATTCATCTCTACAGGTTATTCTTTTCTGTATAGAATAAATAATTACTGTATTCTTCTTTTATAATATTTGAACTGTAAGTGAGGATAGACCATTTCTTTAGATGTATTTCTAAAGCTAAAACTAATAGGCGTAAGATTTTTAATTATACTGTAATATAAATAACTTCTTCATTTTATCTAACTGAACTTAAATGTAGCTACTAACCTATCTTTTAGAAACTTAAACAAATACTATCCTATAGTTTACAGGACAGAACATAGATAGTATCATTCTTTCTTTTATATTATAAATACTAGTATTATAACCTAAATAGAATAATATAGAATACTTAAGGGACCTCATATAAAATATTTAGTACAGATGGTATAAGATTAAAATGACAAAGCACTTTATTATTTTATATCTATAAACAAACTAAATACATAGATAATGAGTATAATTATAGTAACAGTATTATGATGTAAATAAAATAATGTTCTTATTCTGTAATAGTAAACATTAAATAAAATATAAATTTTGTACTCAAAAGATGTAACTGGAAGTTACATAAGTACATCGCTAAAATATGAAGTTCTCATATTCTAAAGGTTAATTTTATATAACAACATTTACAGCTTTGATAATAAAACAAACTATTATAAAACAATGTATAGAAACCCTAGCAGGTAATAATTAAAAATATTACGGGGTAAAAACACATTGATTTAACGTGCAGGAATTAAACTAAGAGAGTAATAATATGCTCAGTTCACCGAGCCTAACCCATAGTATTTCAACATAAACAATAACCCAACAAATTACTGAAGTGCTTTGTAGATAAAAGTTTTTATTTAAAAACGAAAACTGTAAATACTTGTTATATCTTCGAGTTAGGGTAAAACCCTACTAGTATCAAAATTTACAACAGAGATAATAAAATGAAGGAGTCTAACTGAGTTAATGTACTCACGGCCTCAAACCAAATCCACGGAGTGAAGATTTTACAGCCTTTCCATCATTTATATATATATACATAGTAATCAGAACAAAACCAAAATTTACAGTCACGGCCTAAGTCGGAGGCCCCCCATCAAGCGAAGGGTTTAACATCAACAAACAAAGAGTGAACCGGTCAACACAAATAAACCAAAACCACAAGGGTTTTGCAGGCCACGGTGGCCAACTGATAAAGGAACCATAAGGGACCAAACAAGGAGGAATTACCATTGATAACCCAGAGCTTACCCGTGAACCAACAAGCAATTGCCACAGCCTCGCACCAACCATGCAGAGGGACGGGTTGACTTGTGAAAAAGAAGAACGAAAATGTTAAATTCTGGTATACAAAATAAACAACTGTGTATAGAAATTAAAATTGCAACGATAATGAAGTTGAATTAGAAATTCTTACCTAAAATTTTATTGATGCGTGACCACCCACGAGCAGTAAAGCAACCACCAGCGCGAGGAGGATGAAAACCTTCATCTCCTATGAGAAAGAAATAGTTACTAACCTAGCAATTAACATACAACGATAGAGAACATGAACAACAAGCTCAACAAGTAAATATGCTTGGGTTGTCACTTCTTATCCAGCGAAAGACACTTCTCTCCGGTGAAACCCTATGCCCAAGCAACAAACATTTGGTAATAGCACTTCTCTACTATACATTTGGGAAGAGCTCACAAGATGTAGAATAAGCAGGGAGACTTTCAGCAGTAAGATGCAAATGACAGTGCAGATGAGAACATTGTAGCAGAGCGGGAGGAGGCCGAAGGCGACAGAGGTAATGAAAATCTAGGGTTCAGTGCGGTGCTTTTAACTGTACAACACATGGCCAAGACGATGCCACATTAGTCAACAAATAATTTACATGATGTGGGTAAAAGCGTATAGTCCCGACGAACATTCTACCGAGAGAATGATTTCCAATCATTTGGTAAATCGAAAGTTCCACCTTAGTCCATGTTCCATTGTCAACCTATCATGCATGTAATATGGGAAAACATAAGAACCATTACCATAAACCTTGCTATAATACTCATCAAGGGTGTGTAGGTTAATACGACCCTTTCATACCTTGTGACTTGTTTTACTTCAAACAATTATAACTTTAAATTTAGTTAAGACTCGTAATATGTTTAAAAGGATTTCATAATGTTCATTTGACGGTTACTTGCTTACAAACTAGCAATTACTCAACCAAACATTTGAACCTAGCAAGGATAAAATCAATGCTTAACCTAGCAATGCCATGCATGTAAAGGTGATAAAGGAGGCATTTAGTAGAAAGAGTATAGAATTATAAATAAAAGATAAACCATAAACACTTCATGGGTGAGGTCTAACCTATGACCCCTTTGTTTATAACAAACATGGTATTCAGTCTTTAAACTAACTATAACTCTATCTAAAGTTATGATAGTTGATGTTTAGAAAAGATTTTCTTAAAATTAAATTATGGTATATACCCTACATGCTAATGTTAATATTTTACCTTTATATATTTATTTAGTAAACTAGTAAGATTTACTATTAAGCATGATAAGTTTTGAATTGCTTAAAGAGCTTGACATTGGAAATTTGTTATAAAATTAATAGCCTTAACTCGATAACATATTCCAAGTAAATTATTGGGGAGAGGAACTTAATCCATCATCACTATTATAGCCAAATTGACAGTAGTTTATGAGGATATAATTTCATTAGGACATCAGGCTGGGAAGATGGATTATTAGTATAAAAACTTAATAACTGTTGCACATTACTTTTACACTACAAAGAGTAACCAACAATTTGTTGCAGCTGCAACTATTTTCCCCAAATTTCTTAAATTTTGGTCCCCTTCTCATGATTTAGCATGGTTTTTAATTGTGTGGATCCTTGAACCTTTTGGTCGTGCTTTGATTTTGGATGGTTTTTGAGGATTATCTTTCGTCCTGGTTTTCAGAAATTGCTCACGTTGGAATTATTGTAGATCGTAGATTTAGATTTTGTTTTGCTGAGTTGAAAATGGGTCATGCCTTTTGTCCTTTGCAAAACGTTGTTTGAGAGGAGAAACAGTTTCAATCGCTGCCAAATTTAAAGTTTTTGGTCACTTAGATCAGAGGTTGTCCTTTTTTGCTTCCGCAGTGGTGGCTCCCAAAGTAGCTAAGCACCCGAAGTGTAAAACGCTCCACCCTCCGATGCGTGTTGCATGTCGTAGTCTTTTCCTTTTCCGCCGTTGCAGCTCCCAAATCAAGTAGTCACCCAAAGTGTAAAGCGCTCCGCTCGCCAATGTGTATCAGTCTTTTAGTCACTTGTCCGTAGTCGTTTCTCTTCTGCCATTGCGGCTATGCAAAGCTTTCGTCTTCTGATGTCGATGTCCTTCCGACTTCCGATTGAGAACTTCCCCGCCCACGTCTTAGGTCATATCTTTTTTGGCTCCGATATGCTTGATGGTTTCGTGGCACCCATTACCTTTTAGGACCCGCTTATGCGGCTGGGGATGAATTTACCCCGCCGATGTTAGCGTTCCTCGCCGTCGATTAGTTTCAAACCCGTTGGAAGGTGAGGTGGTAGTGTCAGCGTTTGTCAAGTTCTCATGACAGTGGTGCACCTGACCATTTCTTGTGGATTAGCCATTTTATTTGGTTTAATTTGATGTTTTATTTCAGAATACAATCCCGGTGAATGATGCACGTTGAGTAATTGTAGGGAGATCCAAAAGACAGTTCATATTGCCATGGCGTGAAGGTACCGATAGGAGACATGATCTCAAGGGGCACAGGCAAAGTAAAAGACAAAATTGAAAGCAACAAAGGTGCAGATCTGAAAGGTCCGTTAGTTACTCAACCGATCATGAGCTTGCACAGAAAGGATGAAAAGGAGGGATATGAAACATTCGAAGAACCGAAAAGTCACACATTTGGGGGGAACCCAAGTGGTCTACTGTTTTCGTTTAAATATTTGAAAGTTAGAAGTGACAAGGGCTTTTTCCCGGGAAAAACTTGTAACTTAATGCTTGTAAGAGGAACTATTTCATTTTACAACCAGAGATTGCAAATTTTGCCCTGTTGGAGGAACTGTTATGTGGAATGTATCAATGTGATTAAATAAGCAATGTTGAATATGAACTATTTCGTTTTCAGCTGTGTCTCATTAACTGTGAGGGTGTTCTAACTTCCTGAACCTATGTTCTTGTTTGAATGTTCTTCAGTATATTTTATGATGTCTTCCACCATGAGTAATGGGGTCTTTTAACTATTGATGAGCTATCTGATCATGTATACTTTTATTCATGTTTATATGTTTGATTATAAAAACAGCTATCTATGATTTTCCATAACACATGAACAATATTGAATTAATCATGAATTAATCTATCTCTCTAGAGATAGTTTAGTTAGTATCTAGTTTCTTGCATGATTTGGATGCTTGTGAGTTCTAAGACGAGAGGTAAGAACCTGCACATCAGATTGTGACTACTCTTTGCATCTTTATCACCCTGCATGGTTAATTAGGCACGTGCAGATCATACACTAAGTCAAAAATAAAAAAACATACGGTGGACCAGGCCACAACCGGTAAACCCTTTTGTTACTTGACCCATGGTAGCCGGACCGCAAACCAGACAAATTCCCTACACCAAACAGTCACGAGCTAGTTGGGAACGTTGACTGGGGAGAATCCCTTACTGTTGTTGCCTGTGAATTTCCAAGCTCCAATAGTTTCTGGCGCTAGAAGGAGGGCCGCCAGTGCATGGCTGACCGAGGAAACCCATTTTCCCGAGATTATTCCACCAGTAATAGTTATGAAAGAAATGGGATTCATAATCCAATTCTAGAAGAAAGGAGTGAAGAACATTTGTTTTCTGTTGACAATGAGGTTGTTAATAACCTAAGAAGACACACGAGGGCATATTTGAAGAAGATTGGAGGATATTCGATCATCTTTGAATTTCCCAGGAGAGAATATAAAAGAAAAGATCGTCCTATATTGGAAGACTCAATGCTGGTTGGGGATTGGGAAGAATTTGTGGAAACACCCTTACAAGAAGTTGTACTACCTTTGAATCAAGAAGGCCTAGATACTCCTCACAGTTCTCCTTCTCACACTCCTGTTTGCTCACCTCCTCACTCTCCACCCAGACTCATGGCAGGTGTTAACACCAATCCACCCCCAAACCCACCGAATCCACCACCTGCCTGGAGAGCCAGATCACCTTTAAATCTAACACCTCCGTCACATGATTTACCTCAAGGATTTGAGAAGATAATGCCCAAATTTGACCCAAGTGAGAAGATACTAGTAGATGACCGCCTGCAAAGTTTTTACTTGGCCATAGAAGGGTTAAGGGCGGGGGAGCATGAGGATGTTGTTTGCAGACTTTTTCCACACACCCTTAAAGGAGCTGCAGCATCATGGTATTTTGGGTTTCCTACAAACTCTATCCCTGATTAGGATACCTTCGAGAGAATTTTCAGAAGTAAGTATGTGACTCGGAAGACTCATGGAGCTCTCATGAAAGGACTATGCGCCTTGAAGAAAGATAGAAAGGAGAAAGTGCACAGCTTTACTCAAAGATTTGCAGCATACCTCAAGAATTTTCTAAAGTTGACAAAACTTCGGACAAGGTCCTGATTGAATATTATACCTCATCTTTAGGCCCTGAGTTGGCCATGTTTTCCAAAATAAGAGCCAAGCCTACTTTGGCGAAAACCTATGAAGAAGCGGAAATAGTGGAGGTTGAAAGAGAAAGTATCGAATATTATCCTGAACAGTCAGGAGAGAAAGGTGTGGAAAGGAAAGCCTTATTGTTTCCTAAGCCTAAGGAAGAGAAATCACCATATTTTGAGAGTATGGAAAAAATGATGCAGAAGCTTTCTAACAAAATCATAGACTTGGAAAAAGAAAAGGAAACTCAAAAGTTCTTCAAACCCTATTACAAGAAAAGAGAGGATAACAATTAGTCCCAACCTCCTCAACACAATTCTGCATCTATGAATTTAACAGAGGTAGGCATGGACAATTTTTGCACTTTCCATCAACAACCACACTCTGAAAAGAATTGTCCTGAATGGATAAACTTGGTGACGTTGGTTATTAATCAGTTGTTGGACTCTAAATTAACAGAGGATGGAGATGAAGAAAGAAAAGAGAGTACCACTTCAACGAAAGAACAAGAAGAGGAAACCATGGTTTTGTGGAATTTTGTTTCGTTATTTGATGCTGAAGAAGAAAAGAATCAGGGCTACAAGGACGTCATGGAAACCAACGTAACGACAAGGAGCCAAGGGTCAATTAAAGAAGACAGTCTCATACTCCCAAAGATCAAAAGACTACAGAAAAATGTTAAGAAATTTCAAAATAATTCCGCAAATGATAAAATTCTCGAATTCACCATTACCAGCCAAGATCCTAAGCAGAATGATACGCTGGCCAAGCCCAATGAGGAAAACATGAATGCTCATAAACCACATCCCATTGAACCGCAGATGGATTATGACATTGTGGAAGACATAAAGAAGATAAAGGCAAACGTTTCGCTATTTGAAATGTGTAAAGTGCCGCAGCAAAAAGAAAGATTATTGAAAGCGCTTGAAGCATCAGATGAGAGGATGCCCGCTGATAATTGGCCTAAAGAGGAAGAAGAAATCGGAGAAACTAGCAGTGGAGGTAAGTCTAAAAGCAAACATCCACCTTTCCTCCTCAGTTTCAAAATTTTTAATCACAATGTACATAATTTCCTGGTAGACTCAGGGGCGTCGGTTAACGTCATGCCAATATTAGTCTGTAAAAAGATAAATGGGAAGCCTAAGCCATCCACATGGAGGGTTGTTCAGTTGGACATGACGGATGTAAAGGTAATTGGTGAAATGGAGGATGTCCTAGTCCGCCTGGCGTCAAATAATAAAGTGTGCCGAGTTATTAATATTGTGGTGGCTGATATAGCAGACACTTACGGTCTTGTTCTGAGAAGAGATTGGTCGGCCAAACTAAATGGCTATTTTGCCTCAGATTAGTCGCATCTGTGTCTGCCATATAAAGGAAGCCCAAACCAAATTAAAATTTTGTGAGAGCCTCACATGAAATACAAAGTCACTCAACTGGAGGAGAAGAATGAACCAGTGGATTTTATGTTGGGAAATTATTTTATTGAGTTGGAACTCGGAAATTACCAAGAAGAAGAAGCCAACAACACATCAAACACCCAGCCTGATCTCCTTCGATTTTCACAGGCTGATGAAATCGACTGTAAAATAGTAGACTTAGTAGTAGGAATAGATTCTCATGCAGTAGGTAGCGATTTCTGGACTTTGTTTTTTGATGGCTCTAAGACGTTAGAAGGGTCAGGGGCCGGCTATGTTTTGATCGACCCCAAAAATAATAAACATTTTATTTCATGTAGATTAGAGTTTGAATGTACGAATAATACGGCTGAGTATGAAGCATTGGTGCAAGGTTTGAAAAAACCAATCGAATTAAAGGTAAGTACTCTAAAATTTTTTGGAGATTCTGAAATAATGGTTAAACAAATCCGGAATCAAATACATTGTGTTTCCCCTCACCTGAAAGCTTATCAAAATGAGGTATGGGATCTGCTCAAATTTTTTAACGCATTTAATATTGTTTCAATTCCAAGACTTAAAAACGCAGCAGCTGACTTGTTAGCCACATCAGCCGCTAGGCTCGTACCTACTAATAATCGATGCTCTGTTGAATTGCTTTTCAGGCCCTCCCTCGGTACCTGATATGATCACCAACCTATGAGTATTCAATGACGATCAGTAGATTATAGAGTGCTTAACAAATGACGAGGTATTTAAAAGAGCAATTATAGATGATGAAGAACATCAAGCTGAGCTGAAGTATGATAATTTCTTCCCTAAAGGAGTCAGAACGTTAGAAAGAATGTTTGATTTAAATGAAAAGTTCAGAAGACCAGCCAACGTGAAGACTCATAGCTCATCTCTACAGTTCGAGCTGATAAGTTTAGGGACTGAGACGAATCCTAAATACGTGAATCTTGGCAAATGTTGTTCACCAGTAGAAAGAGATAAGTTCGTCAGTCTGTTTAAACAATATAAAGATGTTTTCGCCTGGACATACGAAGATTTGAAGACATGTGACACCAGCATCATCAAACATGTTATCCCCATCAAAGCTGGCATCAAACCGTATCGCCAACCTTTAAGAAAAATGCATCCAAAATTGGAACCGCTGATTCAGAGTGAAGTTAAGAAATTATTAGATGCTAGAATCATTTTTAAGGTCAGACACTCTGAGTGGGTCTCGAATCTGGTGCCAGTGAGAAAAAAATCTGGAGAAATCAGGTTATGCGTGGACTTCAGGAATTTAAACCGTGCTTCATACAAAGATAACTATCTTGTTCCACCCATGCAGCAACTGCTACAAATGGTCTCAGGGTCTGAACTATTTTCTTTACTAGACGGATTCTCGGGCTACAATCAAGTATTAGTAGCTGAAGAAGATAGGTTGAAGACAACATTCATGACCAAATGGGGAACTTTCGCTTACAGAAGAATGCCCTTTGGGCTTATAAACGCTGGAGCCACATTCCAGAGGGCTGTGGACATGGCCTTCCGTGGTTTGATTGGACGTAGTGTGGTGATATACCTTGATGATATTACAATATTCTCAAAGAAGAGAGGGGAACACATCTTCCATCTAAGGTAGATTTTTGAACGCTGTCGGAAATATGGCATCTCACTCAATCCCAAAAAATGTGTGTTTGCTATTACGGAAGGTAAGCTGCTTGGTCACATATTTTCAAAGAAGGGAATCTCTATCGACCCAAAAAGGATCAAAGCCATTGAACATATTCCCTTTCCCCATAATAACAAAGGGATGCAATCATTTATGGGAACAATAAACTTCGTGCGAAGGTTTGTGCCTGATTTCGCTCAGATTGTCAAGCCTCTGCAGCAAATGATGAAGTAAAATGCACAATTCAAGTGGACTGAGATTGAGATGAATGCATTCAGCAAAACTAAAACTGTTGTTGCACACGCACCCTCCCTGAAAATCCCATATTTCAACAAAGATTTTATTCTGTATACCTTTGCATCCGATGATTCACTAGCAGTTGTGCTTACTCAAAAGGAAGATGGGGGGATGAATTCCCAATATCTTTCATGAGCACTGGTTTACAAGGGGCCGAATTAAATTACCCAGCCATTGATAAACAAGCTTACGCAGTATTCAGAGCAGTGAAACAATTCAAGCCTTTTATATTAAAAAATCGAACCAAGGTCATCGTCCCATACCCAGCTATAAGGTCCCTTTTTGTACATAAAGAGTTAGGAGAAAGAAGGGGAAATTGGGTAACAACTCTTCAAGAGTATGACCTCGAATTCAAGCCAACTTCTATAGTCAAAGGGCAGGGGTTGTGCAAACTGATGACTGAAAATGGGGACAATGACGAACATGCCTGGGAAGACGAGGCTGAATTACATTTGATGGATGTATGTCCTTTGTTCACAACCCCCGATTCTTGGTATAGGGATCTCGTGCACTACCTGCAAGCAGGACTGTTGCCAAAACATTGGAATTCTAAGCAAAGAAGAGCGCTATGTCTTAAATCAGCTTCCTATCAAATTGTTGAAGGAATACTATTCAGAAAAAATTAGGACAGAGTTCTTCTTAGATGCCTAGAGAAAGAAGATGCGAAGAAAGTGATGACGGATTTGCATGATGGGCCTGCTGGGGGACATTATTCAGGAAATACTACAGCTCACAAAATTCTCAGAGCTGGTTACTATTGGCCTACACTCTTCAAAGATGCACACGCACATGTCAGGAAGTGTGATATTTGCCAAAGGTGTAGTGCAAGACAACCTAAAGTAGCCGCACCACTGAAACCTGTGATGATCACGGAGCCGTTCGAGCAATGGGGGTTGGATATTATTGGGGAGATAAAGCCAAACTCTTCCCTGCAACACAAGTATATTCTGACTGCAACCGATTACTTCACTCGCTGGGTCGAAGCCATCCTGCTGCGCAAGATAAATGAGGACGTGGTTATCAGCTTCTTGCAGGACCATATCATGACCAGGTTTGGAGTTCCAATTTCTGTAGTTTTTTATAATGCTAATTACTTTTCATCAATTAAATTAACTATTTTTTCTCATGATAAAGGGATACAATTGCATTATTCCGCGAATTACTATCCACAAGGATATGGCTTGGCTAAATCCTCTAACAAAAATCTGAATAGAATTTTAAAGAAGACTGTAATAGAAAACCAGAGGAGTTGGCACTCAGCGCTACCAAATGCCCTTTGGGCTGATAGAGTCACCCCCAAGTCTTCGATAGGAGTGTCTCCATATACCCTTGTGTACGGTAAAGAAGCCATTCTTCCTCCCAATATCATGCTACCTTCTTCCATAACAGCTCAAGAATCTAGAGGGTCGGATGATGATGTTTTGCAAATAAGGATATATAACCTTTTGAAAGAAGAAGAGGCTCAATCTAAAGCCAGAGAGCGCTTTAAGCAGTAGCAAGAGGTAACAAAGAGATGGTTCGACAAACATAAGGAAAGAACAAAATTTTTTGAGGTGGGAGATTTAGTTCTCAAGTGGGATCACCCCCATGATGAGAAAGCAAAACGCACGAAATTCCAGCAGTTGTGGGTAGGTCCTTTCCATATTGCGGCAAAACTTGGCCCTTCCACTTATAAGTTACAAGATCTGCAAGGGTGGGAAGAGAACTTTCCAGTAAATGGTTTAGTTCTCAAGCCTTATTTTTTTTGAGTTTCATTTGTTTTCTTCTATCTTGTATATAAATAATCTGGCTTAGCTGTTTTTGAGTCTTTGAGTCATGAAGTTTAGTTTTGTTTTAGTTTAGATTTTTTGTTTGATTTCAATAAAAGGAGCAATCTTTGGTTGCATGGAGAGCATTAGAATCCTGGACTAACTAAAATCCTTGATTATAAGACTGTGTATTATGATTTTATCTGATATAATTTCTTTTAGTTTAGCAGTTTTCCTAAATGGCTATGAACACATTGAATTCCTGCTTAATCCCTATAAAGTAACTCAAGATTAAAGGGTCTGGAATACTATTTCGAGGCTCATCCATCTCACACTTAAAAGATGTCCTAAGGGGTGATAGCTAAATACCCATGGAAAGGAAGCAGAATAAACAACATATTATATATAAATGATCCCATGCCAAGAATTGAAAGCCAAAAGGCTATGAAGAGTCAAAACTCCTAAGAAAGCAATGTGTATCAAAACAAAGTACTGAATCATATGAGTATAAAATTGCCAAAAGTTCATCTCCATCCGTGAGCTGAAAATTAAATACATCTCTCACACAAAAGGACACTATGGATAGAGGAGCTTGAATAAAAAATTCAGAAAGAAAGGCATGAGGAGGACTCAAAAAGAACAAAAGTCCAAAAGCACAAAAGAGTGCAAAATGGCATGGAAATGAGGAACAAATGAATATTTCTGTTTACCAGATGTTACGATCCTGTGGTGTCCAAGATGGAAGCTACCCGAAGACAAAGGTAAAAATGAAACTCATACACCTGGCCTCGAAAGCATTATCTTGGCTTCCATTTTCCTAAATTGGACTACCCTCAATGATCAAAAGTACATCTATTTTCCATTTGGGAAATTCATACATCTAGAAGAATTCAACATGGCGGTTTATTATTAAACAGTCTGGTACTTAAGGAAGAAATTGTCCAGAAATCTAGGTTCACCAGGTAGTCGCCAATTGTTGCAGCTGCAACTGTTTTCCCCAAATTTCTTAAATTTTGGTCCCCTTGTCATGATTTAGCGTGGTTTTTAATCGTGTGAATCCTTGAACCTTTTGGTCATGCTTTGATTTTGGATGGTTTTTGAGGATTATCTTTCGTCCTGGCTTTCAGAAATTACTCACGTTGGAATTATTGTAGATCGCAGATTTAGAGTTTGTTTTGCTGAGTTGAAAATGGGTCAGGCCTTTTGTCCTTTGCAAAATGTTGTTTGAGAGGTGAAACAGTTCCAATCGCTGCCAAATTTAAAGTTTTTGGTCACTTAGATCGGAGGCTGATGTCATTTTTTGCTTCTGCTGTGGCGGCTCCCAAAGTAGCTAAGAACCCGAAGTGTAAAATGCTCCACCCTCCGATGCATGTTGCATGCCGTAGTCTTTTCCTTTTCCACCCTTGCAACTCCCAAATCAACTAGTCACCCGAAGTGTAAAGCGCTCTGCCCGCCGATGCGTATCAATCTTTTAGTCGCTTGTTCATAGTTGTTTCTCTTCCACCATTGCGGCTATGCAAAGCTTTCATCTTCTGATGTTGATGTCCTTCCGACTTCCGATTGAGAACTTCCCTGCCCACGTCTTAGGTCATATCTTTTTCGGCTCCGATATGCTTGATGGTTTCGTGGCACCCGTTACCTTTTAGGACCTGCTTATGCGGCTGGGGATGAATTTACCCCGTCGATGTTAGCGTTCTTGGCCATCGATTAGTTTCAAACCTGTTGGAAGGTGAGGTGGTAGTGTCGGCATTTGTCAAGTTCTCATGACAATGGTGCACCCGGCCATTTCTTGTGGATTAGCCGTTTTAGTTGGTTTAATTTGATGTTTTATTTCAGAATACAATCCTGGTGAATGATGCACATTGAATAATTGTAGGGAGATCCAAAAGACGGTTCATATTGCCGCGTCGTGAAGGTACTGATAGGATACAGGATCTCAAGGGGCGCAGGCAAAGTAAAAGACAAAATTGAAAGCAACAGAGGTGCAAATCTGAAAGGTCTATTAGTTACTCAACCGATAATGAGCTTGCGGAGAAATGATGAAAATGAGGGATATGAAATGTTCGAAGAACCAAAAAGTCACATGTTTGGGGGGAACCCAAGTGATCTACTGTTTTTGTTTAAATATTTGAAAGTTAGAAGTGACCAAGGCTTTTTCCCTGGAAAAACTCGCAACTTAATGCTTGTAAGAGGAACTATTTCATTTTACAACGAGAGACTGGAAATTTTGCCCTGTCGAAGGAAGTGTTATGTGGAATGTATCAATGTGATTAAATGAGCAATGTTGAATGTGAACTATTTCATTTTCAGCTGTGTCTCATTAACTGTGAGGACGTTCTAACTTCCTGAACCTATATTCTTGTTTGAATGTTCTTCAGTATATTTTATGATGTCTTCCACCATGAGTAATGGGGTCTTTTAACTGTTGATGAGCTATCTGATCATGTATACTTTTATTCATGTTTATATGTTTGGTTATAAGAATAGCTATCTGTGATTTTCCATAACACATGAATAGTATTGCATTACTCATGAATTAATCCAGCTCTCTAGAGATAGTTTAGTTAGTATCTAGTTTCTTGCATGATTTGGATGCTTGTGAGTTCTAAGATGAGAGGTAAGAACCTGCGCATCACAATGTGACTACTCTTTGCATCTTTATCACCCTGCATGGTTAATTAGGCACGTGCATATCATACATTAAGTCAAAAATACAAAAACATACGGTGGACTGGGCCGCAACTAGTCGACCCTTTTGTTACTTGACCCACGGTAGCCGGACCGCAAACCGGACGGATTCCCTACACCAAACAGTCACGGGCTAGTTGGGAACATTGACTGGGGAGAATCCCTTACTGTTGTTGCCTGCGAATTTCCAGGCTCCAACACAATTTATCAAGAGGTAAAGAGATTATGTTCACTTTGTGAGTAGATCCTTAATGTAATAACTCTATCATTCTTAATCTGCTTGCAAAGAAAGATTTAAGACATTTTTACATAGGACGACTAGGATAGACATCAAAGACTTTAGTATGTAGTAAGAACTTTGAATTACATCTTTTAGAAAGAAAATAGTTGTCGTTAGTACTTATAGAACTAAATCCCATTTCCATAGCATCTTAAAAATAATGACGATTTAATGGTTTTACCTCATAAAGCACCTGAATTTGATTAACATTTATATTCTTTTACTGAGCTATTATTGTGCGACAAACTTATATCTGATTGCTTTAGAATTATTGACAAGCAGAACCCAAACTTCTTACCTGTAAGTCTGTAAGAGCAGGAAAACTTTCTGCATTAGCTCGAAATCTAAGTAAGCCTAGAATATCATGACAGTTCCACCTTCTAGTCACAAAGAAAAACAAGTCATTAAACTAAAAAAAGATTTGTTCTATAAGATAAACATAATAGATAATTCAGATAATGAATCCATTAACATAACTAATTAAACAATTAGTTGACTGCATTTATGAAAATTATCTGTATTTTAAAATTTTTAAAATTTTTCAGAAAATATGGGGTTTTCACACTATTAACTTTATTTTTTGTTCCCAATTTTCGCTTTCCGCCTTCTGCATCCCATGGGCAGAGTCTGGGATGCGAAAAACCAACATGTTTACCTTGTTTCTTTTCTATTTTCTGATTTTCACCTCCTCCCTCCCACGACAGGCTCAGGGGTGCAGAAATCCACTTTTTACCTTATTTCAACTTCTATTTCCACCTCTCTCCTTCCACATTCCGTAGGCGAATTCTAGGGTGCGGACATGCTTAAGTAAGATTCTTATGACTTTGTAACCATGCTTCTAGCCTCCATGAACTTAAAAGAAAAATGCATGGGAAACCAAAAAGCATATGTAGATGTAAAATGCAGGAGAGTATAACAGCAGTAAACTCTACTTGAATATTTACACTATTCTACTGCGTGTTTCCTTAAGGGGACTGTATCAACATACAAATTATGGTTGACCAAACATAGTAGGTAAATTACATTTTCAATGATCTATGCATCCAATGCAGTCATAGCCACTCTTAACAGACCAAGGTATCACACCCTTAATGCACTACATAACAAATGCAACATAGTCATATGAGCATACACCAGGTCATGAGCAATGCTTTCATCAACAAACTTAAAGCTTCCTTTATCATCTCTACAACATTGAAACATACATTCACACGCACACAGACATGGCTTGAGTTCATCAATCACAGGGGTTCACACAACATACATGTAACCTTGTATAAACAATAGTACACCATTTGAGTTACCATCTTACCAAATGCAACGCACAATCAAGCAAAACAGTGTATGAGTACACCCATTCATAAGTATCATTCCCATCAATAAATCCAAAGCTTCTATTGTCATTCTATTGATAATGAAACACATGTTTACACATATACAACATACCTTGAGATCGATAGTTTTCATAAACAAAACCGAGTAATGGAACCTATTGGTAAGTAGAGCCGCAATGAAAGGGGGACAACCACGTTCCACCCAACTATAGATTAGTCACATATATGCTCTATCCTCAATCACCCATGAGCTCACTATGCGTGCTAACAGTAGAGACAGCTAACCTCAGTTCAGTCTCAAAACATAAATCACTTTCCTAACACTTCTCAGAGTGCTCAAGCTGCAAGTATTTCTCTCAACTCTTGCCTAACACTTCACAGAGTGCTCACATAGCAAGAGTTCATTCATTCCTAGCATACTGAGCAATGTCCTCCCTCCTCGCATATGCTCCTTTATAGTTTGGATGCCTAGGTCTTACTTCCGCAACTACAGTTCATTCCCCAAGGAATCCTCATCAACCATTGCATCCCGTGATTCTCTAGGGTCTGTCCCATCTCATTCCACAACTCCGGTCAATTCACCATAGAATCCCGGTCAGCTAGTGCGCCCTGCTTTCTCCAGGGTCTATGTGGAGCCTAATACCCCGTCAGCTCACGCTACTTTAAAAACTTAATTGCATCGAGTCCCCACTTTTCCTCCCAAAGAATATCAATAATAAAAGGGAAAGTCTCATTGAAACCCCTAACCTCACTTTTTCTACCCCACAAAATCAATAACAAAAACCTGAAATCCCTTTGAATATGTTTTTCTATGTGAAATTGCATTGAAAACCCTTGTTTTAAGTGGTAAGCACTAAGCGAAAAAATTCCATTGATTATTTACAGACTAGACCAATATTTATGTAATGCACTAAACAATAATAACTTTCGGAGTGTCTGTCCTCTAGTTCTTCTAATTGTCTAGGAACTTTGCTGTGGAATTTGTTGGGTTTGTTGCAGCACAAAATAAAATTAGTTTAATAAGTTGTTTCTACTGTCTGAGAATTTCGCTGTGGAATTTGTTAGGTTTATTGCAGAACAGAATAAAAGATGTGGTTTTTTTTGGCAGGGTCTGTTGTAGCTGCCTGCACAGTAAATCCATTTACTTCCAAGAAAGAGCTGTTTACGTTTCTGTTTAATTCAATACATCATTTTTTTTCCATTTTCCAGAGATTTCAATCCTATTTCTTTCTACATTATTCGACCCCTTTTTCATTTTGTTGGTTTTGTTATTGCAAAAGTTATGCAAACTGCTGGTTCCTTAGGTAGATAGGTCTCGTAGGTGAACAAGATGACAAGCAATAACAAGAAGGGCAGGCCGAAGAGATCTGAGCAAGAAAAGGCTAAAGTTGTACATGTACCCTCATTCCCCTAGAAGATGATAAAGTATCAAAGTTGGGGTTACTCAATGACAATCTTGTTAAACTAATCAATGGCTTAAGAAAAGAAAAAGATGTTTTGACAACAAATCTCACTGAAATGCAATCCGAAATTGAAGCTGCAAGGAGAAAGACTGAAGAATGGAACGAGGCTGAAAAAGAATTCAGAAAAGAACTTCGAAGGAAGGATGACTAATACCAAGCTGTGATTTCTCGAGCAGGCAAGAAAATAATGAAAGCCTAGGAAATATTCAACACCAAAATTTCTGCGAAAGAAGACGAGTGTAAAGCACTGACTCTTGATAAAAAGAATTTGGAGGCTACTGTTTTGCAGTTGCAAAATCAAATTGAAGCGAAATCTGCAGAATTAGAGGAAAGCGATAAAGGCTGGAAATTGGAAAAGAATGTGCTTTTATCACAGATTGCAGCAGTCGAAAAGGAGACTTCCGAGATCATTAGAAGTAGCCAAATGGCACATGAAGCTTTTAATGCTGAGAAGGAGAACCTGTTGAGCAGGCTTGCAGAGTTAGAAACAAACCTCGAGTTGACAGTTAGTGAGAAAAGGTCACTGAGCGGAACAAATAGAGAAATAAGTACTGAAGCTCAGTCTTTGAAGGCCCATTTGAATGAGTACAGTGAAAAACTCGGTAGGGTGGAAGATGAAAAGCGAGCGTTGGAAGCTGTGTCTGGAAGCTTAGCAGAGGGGTTGGAGGATTTAATTGAACAAAACGCAACGATAGAAAAAGAGCAAGCAAGAAAGTATGGAGAATACCAAGCTGCGATTTCTCATGCAGGTAAGCAATTGCTGGAAGTTGAGAAAAGATTCAATACTGAAATTTCTGCGAAAGAAGATGAGTGTAAAGCAATGAATCTTGATAAAAAGAGTCTGGAGGCTACTGTTTTGCTGTTGAAAAATAAAATTGAAGCGAGATCTGCAGAATTAGAGGCAAACAGTAAAGGTCGGAAATTGGAAAAGTATATTCTTTTATCACAGATTGTAGCAGCGAAAAGGGAGACTGTAGAAATCACTAGAAGTAGGGAAATGGCACAGGAAGCTCTTAATGCTGAGAAGGAGAACCTGTTGAGCAGGCTTGCAGAGCTACGGACAAACCTCGTGTTGATGGCTAACCAGAAAGAGTCACTCAGCCAGACAAACAGAGAGCTAAAGAATGAAGGGGAGTATTTGAAGGCCCATTAGAATGAGTACAGTGAAAACCTTTTTAGGATGGAAGATGAAAAGCAAGCGTTGGAAGCTGTGTCTGTAAGCATAGAAGAGAGGTTGGAGGATTTAATTGAACAAAATGCAACGATAGAAAAAGAGCATGAAAGGAAGTATGGAGAATACCAAGCTGCGATTTCTCAAGCAAAAGAACAATTGTTGGAAGCTGAGGAAAGATTCAAATCCCAAATTTTTGCGAAAGAAGACGAGTGCAAAGCTGTGAACCTTGATAAAAAGAAAATGGAGGCTACTGTTTTGAAGTTGACAAATCAAATTGAAGCGAGATCTGCTGAATTAGAGGCAAACAATAAAGGTTGGAGATTAGAAAAGGATATTCTTTTATCACAGATTGGAGCTGCCAAAAAAGAGACTGTCGAGATCACTAAAAGTAGCCATATGGCACAAGAAGTTTCTAATACTGAAAAGAAGAACCTGTTGAGCAGGCTTGCAGAGCCACAGACAAACCTCGAGTTGATGGCTAACGAGAAAGGGTCACTCAGCCAGACAAATAGAGAGCTAAAGACTGAAGGGGAGTCTTTGAAGGCCCAGTTGAATGAGTACAGAGAAAAACTAGTTAGCCTGGAAGATGAAAAGCAGGCGTTGGAAGCTGTGTCTGCAAGCAAGGAAGAGAGATTGGAGGCTTTACTTAAACAAAAAACAACGATGGAAAAAAAATTAATAAACTTCAAAAGCAGGTGGATGAAAAGGTAAAGCAACATTCTCATGTAATTCAGCAGTACAAGGTAGAAGGAAATTCGTTGAAAGAACACAATGAAATGTTAGCAAAAGAGGTTCGTAATATCAGGTGTCTGCTTGAAATAAGGGATAAAACTATTCACGAAAGGATAGGTGAAAATGAAAACCTTAGCAACCAGGTGGAGGATTTGAGTAATACAATTGTAGAGTGGCATGAAGCAAATGCCAACTTAGTGCAAGAAAAGGACAATCTGAAGAGGAAATTTGAATTACTTCAAGCAGAGTCTGTCAACAAATATAAAGTGATGGAGGAGAAATACTCGGAATGCTTGAAGGAAAAAGAAGAACAAGAAAAGACAATTAAGTCACTGCGGGGAGAGATTAATTCTCTTATGGATGAGAAAAGTCGGCTTTCTCGAGATCTCAACGAAGCAAACAAAAAACATGAAGATTTTTCAGAAAAACGTGTACAGAGTCAGCATCCAACCATACCACATGAGAAAAGGACTGTCTTAGTTGATACTGTAAACCAGATGGATGTGCATAAAAATAAAAAACCATCCGCTGTAAATGAAAGGCAAGGTAAGCAGGAAATGAGAAACCCCAATAGTCGGAACCAAAGCAAAGCGCTACAGAAACCGCAACCGAAGGGAAAGTGAGAAGCAAATCCTCAATAACAGGACTCAATTTCTTTCTGCTTTTTTTTTCATAACTTTTCATCCGCTAGATCAGCTTTGATGTGTTGCTCTAAAATAAAACAATATTTTTGATGTGATGCTGTAAAATGCCACAGTTTTTTGTGTTGATGTACAATTAGAAGTTTTGTTGTAGCAAAACCATCATTATATTGATGTGTTGCTTTAAATGCGACAACTTTTGTGTGTTGTAGCAATAACTATACGATGGTTTTAAGATTAAGAGCATTCCATATATTCCTTATCTAGTTTTGTTCAAAACAATACAATATGTATGTTAAATTGGCCCACTTGTATTCTGGTGCAAGATTGTGGAATGCATTGCTGAAAAATGTTGTGGTTTTCTTTCAAAGTTGCTTGTAAAAGGTTTTCTTTTTAAGTTGTTAAATTGTGTTTAGCTTAAAGCTCAGCGATTTAAACTAATCCCGCAGGTTTCCTGGAGATTTAGAAGAATTTGGTAAAGAAATCTTAAAATCTTTTAAAAAGTGTGTTGAAATTCCGAGAATATACAGTGTGTTGAAATTCCTAGAATATAGGTAATATAGGTGTTTAAGAATTCATCATCAAATTCAGAATCACAATCACAATTTGATAGGTTCCAAACAGGAATTGATCAAATAAAATTGGATTTACCCAAAGTCAAAGGGGACAAGTAGTGGATTGTGGCTATTTAGAGACTACGCTTTTGTTCTACACAATCAATAATTTCAATGTTTGAATGTTCTTAATTTAATTTATTTTATGAATATTTGTGTGTTGTAGTGAAATCTAATTTTATTGTAAGATGTAAACTACTTTTTTTTTTATGTATTTTTATGCCTCCAAATTTGTACCAAATCCATGTGTAAGCAATAAACATGATATTGATTGAAAAATCATATTTTATAAAACAATATTATATTTTGAAAAAGGTACAAACAATTATCTCTAATTATTCCCAAAATGAATAGGAGAAATGTAAATATTAGCAATGACTTCCATTTTCAATTTTTTGAGATAGGTACAAACTAAATAGAGGCCACAAAAATGATCTCTTATAACTGCAAAATAAATGCAGAAATGAAAATATTTGCCATGACTTAGATTTCTCTTCCCTTGTGAGAACTCATTTGTTCACAATTTGTAGTTAGAATAGCCTACACTGAATACCCCAAAGTGGGATTTCAGTTCTTGGTATTTCTTGAGCTCCTAAGGAATGGCATCATGTGCATCCTTGTATAGTCCTCAACATCATGACCCTTATCAGAATTTTCTCCCGGAAGAGGTTTCTTGTGGCACTTGGGAGCAAGAGATTCTAAATGAGATATAGTTGCTCCACAATATTTTATTGTTGTTGCTCGTATCAAACTTAGTCACTCTTGTTAGGATTCTAGACGACAAGCCCTCCTTTCTAATTCTTATGTGTTGTTCGCCATGGTTATTTGTAATCACCACTTATGCATGTTTCACCTACCTGTTATCACCGAACTTCTTCTAGTTGTGACTTGTCTGTGCCACAATACAAGTTTCTAGTTGTGACTTGTCTGTGCCACAATACAAGTTATCCATTCATCAGCTACGGTTTTTTTTTTTAATTATTTATTTTGATGTTGAGAAGTATGTCATATTAAAGTGATTGAGCTATGAGTTATCCATGCCTCGCTACATGTTATCATGGGTACATGCCTAGCTACATGTTACCACCGTCTCTCTTCATTAGCAACAAGTTATCCATGCATCAACTACCAACTATCCATTCATCAACTACCAAATATTACTTGTATATTTTTTTTAGAATGGTTTACTTTGAATTTTGAATGATGCACATAAAGTCAATCTAGAGAATAAACTTGTTTCATTCTCCTTCAATCTAGGAAAAACATAGATGGAAGTCCACCCCAAATTCTAAGATTTAAATCTCTATGAAGGCAAATAACCCATATTAATACTTTAAGTGCCACTAATAAAGTTCACTTACTTGTTCTCCTCTTCTTTTAGTTAAATGAGTTATCTATTACAAGGTATCCATGCATCACCTACTAGTTATCCATGGATCAATTATTTTTTATATATATTTTTCTTAATAATTGTTATTTTGAATTTGTAACTACTCCCATAGAATCAATATGGAGAGTACACTTGTCTCATACTCTGCAATCTAGAAAAAGCATAGGTTTTTGTCCACCCCAAAATCTCAAATAATTATTGCGGGAGAGGAGATCTTGTAACGTTTGTTACTAAAAAACAATATAAAATTAAAATTTTTGAATTATCCCCCAAAATAAATGTAGGTCACAAAAACAAACTAATATGGGGGAGATGTTGTGTAATGTCCCTACCTAACAAAACAATAAAAAAAAAAAAAATTAATTATCGGCCAAAAAATTGTCGGTAAGAAAAACAACACAATTACAAAATAATAAAAAATAAAAATTGAATTATCCCTGAAAAAAATGACGGCCTTGCACATGGTTTTAAGGTTTCTTAAACAACCCATGGTTTTATTGTACATGGTTTAGGAGGGCCTTGCAAATGGTTTTAAGGCCTCCTAAACAACCCATGGTTTTATTGTGCATGGTTTAGGAGAGCCTTGCAAATGGTTTTAAGACCATGTGCAAGGCCTCCTAAACAACCCATGGTTTTAGGAGGAACTTATTCATGGTTTTAAAACCATATATGGTGAAGATGTTGTAATGTTCCTTACTAACAAAATAAAAAAAAATGTTATATGTCTGCCATAAATAAAATTAAATATTAATAATAAAAATATTATATATGAACCATAAATAAAAATGTGTCTTTTAGTTTTTATGCCTCTCAAAGCTTAATAGAGCCTAGGATTTGGATCTTTAAAATATAATTGTATAACCAAATATCATAAGTTAATAGATATACACAACTATCATTGTCTTCTTCTTTTCACATATCTATTCCACCTTATAAGCAAAAAAAAAGAAGGTAACTCGAATAATTATAATTTTCACCATTACAAACAATGTGTTCTTTCATATCGTGGCTTTAAGAAGTCTTCCAGGATAACTAGGCTGCCCTTGCATGCAACAATTTTTCATGACAGCTATCTATTGGTGGGAATTTGTGCATCTTTATCAAATGGTGGCTCTCCTTCCTATAAAATGTGATCTCCTCTACAATGGCGACCGATAGTTAATCATAATGATCAATTGTTTCTTCTACACAAAGGCTAATAGGATGCTCCTTATTTTTCCACAAAACACACATAAAAAATAACAAACTTAATAGCACATTCTTCTCTCCTATATTAAGCTATGTACATATAATGACCATGATTACAATAATAAGCTCATATTCCAGCCACTCTGGTGACAAAGTCAGGGTTTGGCAAGGGTTGTCCAAGCTTTGATACGAGGTTAATAAATCATGGACGCAAGAAATAAAATAAACCAGAAAAACTGGACAACACATTTTATTATTAATTGCAAAGTGCACAGTGCAGTGATTACATTGATAGCAGATATTTATTTCATTACATTACATTGGAGAATGGATTGCATAAATAATGTTGGCATAATTGTTTGGTTGTAACAATATTTAAACTAGTATTCAATTTATTTAAAGCTTAATATTCAATAGTTTTCTCCCAAATTTCCTACTTACGATGTAGACCATGGGAGGGGAAGGCCACTGAGTGTATAGGATGTGTCTCTTGATGAAATTGGAGGGATGATGCTAATTGATGAAAGAGAGGGAAAGAGTATTTCTCTCTCCACTCAACTTCCACACCATTGAATGGAAACCCTGAAGCAGATCCTGTTGATCATCCCTCCCTGATTGAACATTCTTCATCTTTTCATGTTGATTGAACATTCTTCATCTTTTCATGTTGCGTGAGACATTTAGGTGTGAATCTGCAAAATCAATCAACCGACAATTTGTAACGAAAAAAATAATAAGGTTTCTATAAGTCGCACAAGGTCACAACAATGTGGCATGCATGCATCTAGATCCACTTATTCTGTACAATATCAAAAAATTGTCATCACTGGAGTCACCCACTGTGCTTGTTCTTAATAGTAAACAAAAGTCAAACCCTAACGCTGTTCATAGATAGAAAAGTTAAAACTAATTGGCCGATAGGCGTATTCCATGAAAATTGTAGGGTGAAAGCGATAGTGGTTTCTTAATCCGTAATTAAGGATGGGCCGCGGGGATGCATGTCTTTGGCATATACCTCCAATCAAATTCGTCGACCACATGCATTGAATGGATACATTTTGTTTTGGGTTAATAGCCAACCAAAAAGTCTATTGCTAATCCTTTGGTTTTTTCCTATTAATCGTACATACCACCATGTATGGAGATGATGTTAATACTCAATTTTTGTCTAGCACTATGGTTTCGGTTAGGAATCAATTCCTCCTCTCAGCCCTTGTCAATTTTTCCCTATCGAGACTGTTTGTATTCGTTCCCCCGCAACCAATTGATTACAGGGATGGGATAGGTTGATATTGTTGAAATCAAAGTCGAGGAGCAAACAAATCCCCCAAACTTATCACTGATAGCGCATGCATTCAAGATTCTAAATGATGTGCGTGACTCTCATGTAGGTAGGTTTTACTCGCAAATTTGAATAAATATATACAAAGTAGTAATCAATTTCTTTGTGGTGGATAGTTTCATGCAGGTTTTAGGGTGAATAACAATCTATATGGACCTATTAAATTAACAGAATGGTAGATCAATGGAGTTGGTTGATTAACGATGAGCTAGATAAATACTAAATACTTACGTCAATCAACATTTATAATCATTTATGGTTTTTTTATGAACTCATTCATTTCGCAAATACTATTGTTTCCAATAGTCTAACTGGTGATGTACACATGTATAGGGTGGTGTCGCCCTAACTGGTGTATATTTTCATTTCTATCTTAACCATTCCCTTATTATGTGTCAAGGCACGGAATGTTGTAAATTTATAATTTGCTTTCAACGTTAGAAATATTACACTTGGTATTATGGAACAAGCTTTTTTTCATGTATTTGTTTAATGCCCAGTGTTGAATCCAATTTCATCTAATCTACATTTACTTTCTTTGCACCAGATAATAGAATTATGTTGTGCAGAGAAAGTGAATGCAGACTCAATGGAATTGGCTTCGTGCTTGTTTTTAATGTGACAAAAATTGGATAAGAATGTGAAATAGCCTTTTGGATGTCGGAGAAATTAATTACGAGTTGATGTATCTTAAATCCCATTCGGGTCAGTCGAGTAGGAGTGAGTAGAAGTACACAGCTGTGAGTCAATATTTCAGCAGGCATGGTGCATGCTTCCTTGTATTTATTCAAGTGTCCTTGTAGTTATTCAAGTGTGTTTTTGTTCGACAAGTCAAGATGTTAGGTAGATATAAAGTCATGAATTAACTCATGGTCTTTAATGTTAGTCGGTAACTTCCAAGAGAAGCAAAATTTAGTCTTTGTATATGTAGAAGAAGAATGAATGAAAACCATATGATGTTGGAGACGAACAGAGTAAGAGAGCCGAAGGTTTGTAAAAGGTGAAAAATCCAAGTTAATTTCCAAGTCTGTAAATGTGGTCGCAATTTTCCTATTTTGTCATGGTAATATATAAACCTATAATTTTTATGTGTTTATTCTCAAGAATACTAATGTGTAACAACTTATCCAGAAGTACTTGTGCGAAATAAATTAACATTTACTGTTTGTAAAAGAAATCGAAGGAAGGAATTTCAGTAGAGATAAAATCAAGGCAATCATTGATTGACCAGCTCTATAAGATGTAATGAGGATTCAATCCTTTATGGGAATCATGGGTTATTATCATAGGTTCATCGAGGGGTTCTCTAGAATTTCTTACACAATAAATTCACTTGAAAAGAAATGAACTAAATTCATATGGTCTAATAAATATCAAGAAAGATTTGAAAAGATTAAACACTTGCTAACCACCGCATATATATTAAGAATAGAAGATCCATACAAATACTTCTTTGTATGTACGGATGCATGCTTAGAGGGATTAGGCGGTGGGTTACTTTAAGAGGATTATGTAATAAGCTATGAGTCAATAAAACTTAAAGAACATGAATGTAACTACGCACCACATGAATTAGAACTAGATGCTATAATACGTGCATTAAGAATGTGGAGACATTACTTAATATAGGAATTAAATTCACTTTATTGTCTCCTAACAAAACATTAAAATACTTATTTGATCAACAAGGTTTAAATGCTCTCCAAGCAAGGTGGTTAGGATTCTTGAGCGAGTATAATTTTGAAATTAAACAAATTAAAGGAATGTTGAACAAAGTGGTGGATGCCCTCATTAGGAATGTCATTCCTCATTGTTCAGCTGCAATTAGTAGTTATAACACCAATCGTGAAGATTTAATAAAAGAAGCAACGAAAAATGGTGAAGAGTACTTAAAAGTTAAAGAACATTTTGAAAGGGATGTTAATGGAAATGATTCAGTTTATTCTATAACCTTAGAAGACTTGCTCGTTGATAAAAATCGATTATAATACCAAATTACGAAGAAGTTAAAATATTAATTCTGAAGGAGCTACAAAAGAGACCATATTCGAGGCATCTGAGATACCAAAAAATGATAACTAAGTTAAGAAAAAGCTATTATTGGCGTGAAATGAAGATGATGTTGCAAATTCCCTAGCTATGTGTATTAAATGTCAACAAGTAAAAATTTAACATCAACATCCTACCAGGTTACTACAACCCTTGCCTATTCCACAGTGTAAATGGAAGATAATAAGCATGGACTTTATAAAGGGATTACCTAAAACAAATAAGAAACATGACTCAATAATGGTAGTTGTTGATAAATTAAGTAAAGATACACACTTCATACTTGTGAAATCTACCTTTAAAGTAATAAACATAGCTGATATTTTTATGAAATAGATTTCTCGGATGCATGGAATTCCAAAAGTTGTGATTTGTGATGGAGATGCAAAATTTAGAAGTAATTTTTGGAAGTTATTGTTTAAAGTTATAGATACTTAGCTGAATTTCAGTACTTCTTCCCATCCTAAATCGGATGGTCGAATTGAAAAAACTAACCAAGTGTTAGAAGACATGTTGCAAATATATGTTATGGATAAACAAGGTAAATGGAAGGATTGTTTACATTTAGTAGAATTTGCTTACAATGATGGATATCATGCCTCATTAAAAATGAGTCCATTTGAAGTATCAAGTATGCTCGAAAATTCCACTCATGTGTCTTGGAATAACCCGATTGATAGGATTGTTCTAGGACCTCACATGTTACAGGAGATTGTAATACACCAAAGACGATTGTTAATTATTTATTATTTCAAATATTTTATTTTTATTTTTTATTTTATTTTTATTTTGACACTAAAGTCAAAATAAATGTGAACGGATTATTATTTTTATTGAATAAATAAAATACTAAAAGGAAACATAACCGAAGTAGTTGTTAAAAGAGTGTTTGATGACCCACAAAGGGGAAAGACAAATGGAGAAAGTTGCTAAGTGAGAACTCAAGTGATGTAGGAGGCATCTTCCCCAAAATCATGTCAAGACTCATTATGGAGCGCTAAAGAGAAGGAGGCCCATAAATGACCAAGTCCTAGGAAAAATACTATAAAATAGTATGCCCGTCAAGAAAGCAAGCAAAAGGGTGGCAATGGATGTGGAATTGATCTATTGATGCAAAGAGATGGCGCATTGATTAGATTTTGTCCTTGTGGTTCAATAAACAGGATCGGGGATTCTAGAGCAAGTAAAACTTGGTTGTTCTAATAGTTGGTGGGGAGGAATGAAAACTTCAATTATGTTTTCTCGGTAGTGGTGTCGAGTTCTCTACTCAATTTCTTATCTGTTTAGCACTGATAATTATAGTCTGAGCATAGATTTAAATTTTAAATTCATTTTAATTCAGGAATTATACTGTGCATCTATTTCCTAATATGTTTATATCTTTTCAATAATATACTCTTAGTATAAACTGTTAGCTATTAAATTTATCATATATAGAATGTAGAAGAATCGCAAATCTTATTTATATGTTAAAGTACCTATAGATTTTCTTTGCTACTCTCTACTTTAATATGATTAAAATATCGTAATGAATAGAAAGGACATAACAAAAGGATCACCAACAAAGCTAAGAACACAGTCGCCCAACTCATAGATATGAGCCCCGAATTCAATGATAATCAAATATACAACTTTTGTTTCTTTTTTAGTATTGATACTTCTTTAGATAAGATCTAAATATATTAACTAATAAAGGAACTACAGAAGGATTCACAAGTAAGTCGATATGTTAACAAGAGCTAAGGAACAATCGACCTCTTGAAGATCGAAATCCAAACTCACTATGAACACATTATCATATCGATTAACCAAAACAAAACAACAAATTGAAAAATATCAACTCTAAACTAAAGAATATAACCAATTATACACCCTATGTCAATTTTGGGTATTCATACCCATTTGGGACCAATCTAAATATTCTAACAAACCAAAAGAAAACTAAACAATAGGATCACAGTCAATCCAACATAGTAATATTTTATAAGTTAATTAACAAATGCCCAGCTTACAGATCCACATTATGAACGCAACATTAATCAGATCTAGATAAATATACAGGGAAAATTTATTATCAAATCAATAAACATAATTAAATACAAATGGATAGTCTCTAATCTCAGGCGTCCATACCCAAGGTTTGATCGACCTAATAACACATTTAATTAACAAGAGGATCAAGATATCCAAGAATAATTAGAAATTCATATTTCCATTTAACATTTGAAATCAAATTACAGATCGAATCTTAACCAAGATTTCAACTTGTCAATACTATCTTGGGTGTAAGCCAATTTATTGGTATCCACAATATAAGACTAAAAACACAATGTGTAGTATCCATCCAAGCATGATTGCAATTCAAACACACTGAAGTGTGAGAGGATGTGAAGCCGACATTGTAAACTAATGAATCCAAATTCAAACCCATAAGGGTTTAAAAAAAGAAAACAAAATTTATCTTTCGAGAGGCTGTGAAAGCCCTATCCTTCCTTGGACTGCGAACCAATGGTAAACCAACTTCACCTTGAATCAACAAGAGTCTTACCGTATGAATTTTGGAGGATCTAAATTGTTCAGTCCAAGACAAAACTGCATTGGTAGTTACATGCAAAAACTGGGTAGGGTCAGTATAATGAAAATGACCAATATTTAAATATGCATTTTTCTAATTTTTAAAGAGAGTTGAATAAAATCCCTCACCTATGAACAAAGAAGAAGGAGGCTTGAGAGGAGGTGACCCTCTCACGACTCTCTCTAGGCCAGGCTTAGTAATCTACATCCACATGTAAGCGGTGCTAAAAACCATGTTTAATAAACTATAAATTGTGGAAAATTAAAAAGAATGTTGTGGGGATTATTACCTAGATGTCGAGGATTGGGGCCATGAGGGTGAAGCAGGTTTGAGCCAAAGCTGCCACATTCCCCTTCCTTCACATGTTCACACAAACGACTGAATCAGAATAACTCAAAGTTTTATAAGGGTAAAAATTATTAAAAATAACCAGTGAGAGAACTTACCTTATGAAGTCGCGTAGAGGGTCGAGGGTCAGCTCCTCCTGGCTTCCGTTTCTCCACCTCTTCCTGAATAAGGAAAGAAGACTATAAGTTAGAACTCAGTAATAGATGTGAAAACTTTAATAATCAGTTTAGCAAAAGGTTAATGGAAGAAATTTCTTCGTTACCTAGTTAAAAACTAGGCACGTTGCAATGCCTCTGAAAACACTAAGAAAGTGAATGGCTTCCCTTCATAACCCCACGATAAGCCAAGAAGGTTGTGGCTGTAATGTAGGCCACATTTCCATAAATCTAATTGATAAAAACCTCCATGTAAACTTAGGTATAGACTGAAGAAAAATATTGTTTAACAAATTGTAAAGAGACAAGGGCAAGACTTGTGCAGCGCAGCCATGGAGTGGCTGATATTTCTTCTAAAGGAAAAAATCACAGATCAAATGAATGCGACTAAACCCTCATGACATCATAAATCCATACTAAAACCCTACAAGAACTCATAATCCATATCGTGACAAGTGGAGGGTAAAGATAAACCATCGACCACATTGCACGTGAACGAGCCTTGACATTGAATGCACATGGTTGTGCTACCAACTCACAGCGAGGACTAAGGATTAAAATTTATTACAAGCCATTAAACATTTTGTGCTGGCATAGCCTTTGTTCCTTCCCATGTTTTTTTACATGCCAACTTCATAAAATATCATCCCATGATGTGTAAAGCCCACGGCTAGGGCCATCAAACCGTAGTTTTGGGATTAATTCCTTTTAAAGGTTCTAGTCATATTTTAGACACTTAATCGAATCTTAGTCTAAGGAATTTTCTATTACAAGATTTCCAACATAGTTAACACTTTAACAAACCTTTAATTATTCATATAAAACCCCCTTTTCCAAACATGTCTTATGAGGAGTGGGTTTAACAACAAGGGTGGACCTTTAAGGGTAGCTAGGACTAAGCCTTAGTTTTAGGCTTAGGTGCTAAAAGAACCAAACATTAATAATAAACTTGAAATACTGAAAACATCACCTTGGATATACTACGGCCAAGTCATCGCTACTTGAAGGAAATGCCAACAGAGGTCCTAACCTATCATACAAACGTCAAACACATCAAATTAAACTCACATGCATCAAATATATGTGATAGCAAATATAAAAGTGTCGTGACTAATAGTTACATGCTACGAGACAAATAAAATAAATAGTAAAGAAAATATTTTTCTTTTATTATGGATTCTAGAGGTTTGTGATAGAGATGGAATAGATAGTGAAGGAAGTGCAACATACCTTAAGAGTTTCCGAGGATCAGTAGAAGATTTATGATGATTTAAAAAACTCCAAGAGAGTTCAATGTTTGAGATCATGTGTATCTAAAGGAAAAACAAAATAAGAGTACTTTGAGCTTCGGAAGTTTCTTCAAGCTGGTGCCCAAGTATTGTGTGCATTTTGAAGTGCTAGCTAAGATAAGGTTGGTAGCCTATGAGCTTGCACTCCTCCCTAGTAAAAGAGTACAAAATGTATTTCATGTTTCCTTGTCAAAATGATATGTACATTATTCTACTCATGTAATTGATTGGAGTATGATTAAAATAGAACCTGAGGGAAAGTTTCAAACAGAGACTTTACACATCCTCGACACGAAGGAGTTTAGGCTACCAAATCGGGTCATTGTTGAAATATAAGTGCAATGGAAGCACCTTATACCTGAATAGGTGACATGAGAAATGGAGGATAAATGCGAGAGACAACCCTCCATGTTTTGGAATGAGAAAGAGAGCTCAGAATAAAAGAACACCAAGGATGGTGTGAAGAATAGGGGGAGAAATGTGATACCCCCAAGACATTATTTTATTTTTAATATTTGTGAAAATATTTCAAAAACAATTATTTTTGTAAGAGTATTTAAAAAATAAAAATACTCACAAGAGGCCTCAGTGACACTTTGCACAATAAGTTATTATTTTATATTAATAATAGGAAAATAACACCGAGACGTCATGTTGTGCATGGAGAAACTGTGTTGTGAGTGCAAGTGTTGATTCTTTCTCTCTTTCATAAGTCTAACATTGAGCTTGTTATGGACTCTCAGAGAGAGCGTCGCATAGAAGCTTTGTGTAGTGTTCTAATGTGCATGGTGGTGATCCATCTGGGGATGTAGTTGAGCTAGCAGTGGTGCTACTCTCTTCTATTGTTGGGAAGAACTTATTCTCCGAGTATTTTTTTTGTTTTCAAGTACGATGGCTTCCTTATGAGTAAACTTTTAATCGGATTATGAAATTTTCTTAAATTATTTTATTAAAATATTATTGTGACTATGATGTATTTTATATCATAATCCAATATTTTCGTTTATTGAACCATGAAACCCTCGACTCAACATTTAGCAAACTGTAAAGTATTATTATTGAAATTGTTTCATTGGATTTTTATGCATTTGTCTTGATTCGAGTCCCTTGAAGAGTTAATATTGCAGGTATTTTTATTTAAAACCAAAATTTATTGAATTGAAATAGTTTCATTGGATTTTTATGCATGTGTCTTGATTCGAGTCCCTTGAAGAGTTAATATTGGAGGTATTTTTATTTAAAACCAAAATTTATTGAATACACATCGAATGCAATAGACAAGTTATTACAAATCCCTTACGAACTGAGTGTTCAATTCAAATAGTATTGTTATTGAAATTGTTTCATTGGATTTTTATGCAATTGTCTTGATTCGAGTCCCTTTAAGAGTTAATATTGCACGTATTTTTATTTAAAACCAAAATTTATTGAATACACGTTGAATGCAATAGACAAGTTATTACAGTCCTTTATGAACTGAGTGTTCAATTCAAATATTATAATCAAATCTGATTTAGACTAAGAGATATTTGTGGTTGAATTGTTTCCTAAAAGCATCGACCCTCTAAAAGCATCGAATCAACGACGATAAATTCATGCGCAACAGTAGTATTTGATTTATGTCTTATGGGTTTTGTGTGGAAAAGATTGCATTTTTTAATATATATCGTGCAAATATAATGTATGCATGTGTGAAGTATTCACATTTTTTAGATGTAAAATTTGAAGATTATATATGTATTTTGTAAGTACGGAAATAAAGTAGTGAATTAGAAAACTCAGTTTTTGGAAGAATTACAAAATTATGTGCCTATTTCTTAATGACAAGAATTTCAAAATATAAATTGTATACTTAATACTCAATTACTTGAATTATAATTTATGTATTATTCATATTGAGAATATTATATTATAAATATGTTTTTGTGTTAAAAATAGTGACCATAAGGATTTTATGGAAAAATTGAACATGGTGAATTATTATATAGGAGTATGTACTTTGGATGTATTTCATACATGAAAAAATGCATTTTATGCTTATATGTGTCTTAATATGTCTATTTTGGAAGCATTAACGTATATGTGTTTCATATATGAAAAAATGTATTTTATGGATATATGTGTCTTAATATGTCCATTTTGAAAGCATTAACATATATATAGGATGTATTGTAATATATATACGTATTAAAAAGGTTATTGTACATCTCTCGAAACCATTCATCCACACTTTCTCCTTCTACATTCTGCCCTTCTACTGCAGAACTTGCAAAATAGAAAACCAAAGAATCGTTACCTTCACCTAACCACTTTCTGCCTCTATACTGCAAAACTAGGAAGTCGGAAACCCAACTTTTTCTTAGAGCTTTCATCTCTTTTCATCCTTCCACCTTCCTCCCTTCCACTGTGGAACTCGGAAGTCAAAAACCCAACTTTTTCTTAGAGCTTTCATCTATTTTTCTCCTTCCTCCTTCTTACCTTCCGCTACAAAACTTGGAAATTGGAAACCAATGTTCTGCCTCATATTTTACTCATTTTTCCACCTTCCTCTTGGCTTCTTCTGCACCATCAATCTTGCACGGTCAATCTCAACCATCGATCTTGCCTTCCATAGCTACGGAATCCAGAGATCCATGAAATTACTATTTGGTCCTTCATTTTTCCGCTCTCCGAATTTCGACTTCTCCCTTCCACAAGCGGATTCCAAAAGTTTGGAAAATACATCTCAACTTCAACTTAGCTGCATTTTGATTCTTAAACCAGACTTCTGGTCTTCATGAACTTAAGTAAAAACAGTGGAAAACCAAAGCATATTCAGATGCAAAATACATAAACATTTAACCATCATACACCCTACTGGAAATCTGTGACAAACTTTTAACACATTAAGCTCATTCATAAGTAAATAAGAGATTTCCACACCATTGATTCTTAAAGGGAAAAATAGCAAGTCTAACAAACTCATTTGTAAGTATAAGTATTATTCATGGACTTAACCAAGCTTGGGATGGTTCAACCCAGCGTAGAACTCCAGCCTCCCCTGGGAATAAATACATTGGGTGAGTCAACCAAGGAAAACATGCAGTAAGAAAGAAACTCTTTCAGAAAATGTTATGACATCAAGGGTAGCCTAAACCAATCATAGTCAATCAAATAGAGTCAGAGTCTTCAGTTCCAGGACTCAATCAAACCTACCAATCCTATGGGATTGAAAGGAAAAGTGGGTGCACTCTAAGTAGTCATAACCATCCCCAATAGAACAAGAGTGCTTCTCCTAGGAAAATGACAAAACCCAATGCAAGGTATCAACATAGTAGGTGTGCCATACCAGTAATACACTACATAACCTAGGCCATCTAGAGTATAAGAATACACACCCGTTCACCTAGACCATACTTTCATAAACAAAGCTATAATCCTTCTTGCTAGCTAACTCTAAACTTCGTGGGTCTGCAATGATAAGATTTGAGTTGCAAAGAGAATTGACCCTTGCAGTGGTCAATTCTACGAAGATTACAGGAGGGTTAAAGGACGTGTAGCTTCAATAGATCCAAGGTGAAGGTCCACATATATACAGCTTAGCACAATTTTGTTCCATGAAGCTAACGTCTCAGATAAGTGCTAAGAAACAGAGATGATCGTGGATAAAACCCCTTCATGATCAACGACAAGGATAGATCATGGACAATATCAACAGTCATGAGCCATTTCACAGGGATAACTAGCACGAAGAAGGCAAAGATTGTGGTGAGCGATAGGAAACTTGTGCAAATGATGTGTCCCCTCCTTATTGGATATCGCGCTCGAAGATGGAAGGTGTGAAAGCCACTTTTTGGGGATCGATGGTTTAAAGGGATACATACTTCAATGGTGAGGATCTAAGATAAGGAAGATTCATGGATATAAGCCATTTAATGGATTCAATTAGCACATATTAAACAAATATCCGTGTGCACGCAATTTCAATGTATTCTAGTTTAACTCAGACCTGAAGTCCACTCTTCGTTGAGCGTTAGAGAGGCCATAGGTTGGGATGGCTAAAATTAGTGGTTTGGCTAAGGTTAGAACAAAATAAAAACATGTATCATGCTATCTAAGATTGTATACAACTGGTCTGGCATCACAAGCCCAATACGTTCGTAAGCATACATTTCATGGGTTAATAAGATCTAGGAAACACTTACATGAACACATCCACCGGTTTAGTATCAATACTTTTATCATCATTATAAGGAATTTTATTATCATTCAGCAACATTGAAACATACAGAATACATCTACGGACACACCTAAGCTCCTTAATCAGAGAAAAAAATAGTATGCAAATTACATAGTACATAACAACAATTCCCCACTTGGGTTTCCATTTTACCAAATGCAAGGCACAATCATTCTAACATTGTACAAATTCATAAGAGTTATTAAATCTAAGCTGTTATTTCCTCATTGGGTTGACATTAACACGCATATTTAAGATAAACAAACATACCCTCATCTCAATGAGTTTGCATAAACAATATTCAGTAATGAAACATGTTTACCACACGAGCCGCAATGATGGGGAAACAACCACATTCTAGCCAACTGTAGATTAGGCGCATATTTCTTTGTCCTCAATCACCCCCAAGCTAAACTATGCATGCCGAGGAGGTGACATTCAAACGCAGTCCAATTCTCTAGGGATAAATTACTTCCTCACACAGAGTGCTCAAATAGCAAGAAATCCTTCTTCAGGCATACTTCCCCCCCTCAGTGTCTCCCTCTATCCTATGCTTCCCTCTTTATAGTTTTTGTTTGGTCTAGGTCTTTTTGTAGCTAACGACCAATTCCTCCAGGAATTTTTTGTTGCTCTTACATCCTTGATTTCCCCAGGGTGGTTCTAGGAACATACTAGCATTCCCATGCCTGGTGTAACTTCCCTGATATTGACCCTTCATGTCCCCCACTCTTGCATGCATAGTTTCCTCATTCAACATGGTTGTCCCTACCATTCATATTTTTATTACAAGCATAATGTTTCAGTTACAACTGTCCTCCAAGGACCGATTGGCATATTCCAGGTCTTCCAATAACATTCAAAAACTAAAATAGTTTTTTCAAAATTGATACAAATGAAGTTCAATACTTGGGGCTATTACATCCTTTTCCCCTTAATGTAACACTATCCATAGTGTACTCAGTCATCTTCCATAGCTTCTGGAAACACCCTTTGATTCCTAAGTACTACTTTCTCTTCCTGTCCAATATTCTGCACAGACTTCTTATATTAGCATGTCCTTGCTTACTTGACTTGTTCATTCTGTTTTTCCACATGTTTCATCTTGGTCTCAAATTCTACAGCCTTTCATGTAAAATTTCACATCCTAGTTAGAAATTTTACCCTCCTTAGTAATCCACGAAATTTTACCTTTTCTGAGAGTATCTTTGCAATGTTAGTAGCTCGATAAATTGACTCTACAGAAGTAAACAAGCAATTTTCTTAACTTATTCTACTATTACAATCATAATTTCCTCAAGTTTCCTTTGTGTTGATGTCAAACCTGTGATGAAATTCCAGGACATTACCTCCATTTTCTATAGGGGGAAGGGCATAGTTTGTAATAAAACTCCTGGATGATGATGCTTAGCCTTCACTTGCTAACAAACCAGTATCTAGATAAAAATTTGTCTAAGTATACCCTTCATCTGGGAAAAATAATTGTCTCTTGAGTTTTGTTATCATTTTCTGGGCAACCAAGGTGTCCTGCATAAGGACGTTGGTGCATCTCCTTTGAAAATAACAATTTTAGCTCAGCAAAAACATGCAGATATAATCACATAAAATCAGCAGCAAGATGCTGAACAACCTAATACTTATTGGCATTTTTAGTTCAATAGTCATCCTTTTCCCCCAAGGACATGTTTTCCTCATCTCACGTGCATGACATACAAGCATGCAGTTCATGTGAGAGGTCATCATAAGGAAATTTCCATCATAAATTTTTTAGATTCTATTTCATACATAAATTAAATTTCCCAAACATAAGGTCCTTGTCCTTTGTTTGTCTCCTACAGACCAAAATACTTGGTTTTCTGCAGTCTCTTACCTGACATGTTTCCTACATCAAATGGTGAATATCATGGATAATAAAAATCAATGATGAATTTACAATTCTGTCTCCTACAGAAATTAGGTTTCAAAATCATGAGGCTTCCCTCATATTTGTCTGGCTCTGGAAAGTGGAATCTCTTACCCTTATTAGTTCATTTGCTTCCCAAAACTTGGACATTCACGCATAATATGCCATCTTATCATTATTCTTAGTATATCAAAATTTCAAAACTAAAATTTACATATATGTTTTGTTCATAAATTATATTTCACCGTTATGAGATCCTTCTCACATGGTAGATTCTGTCTTTCTTTTATGGGACATACGCATACTACCTACAATCTGAAATTTCCAATCATCCAAGCAATTGTGAGCATCCCTGCATACCATCCTTTCATTGCAGGAATTGCAATGATCCTTAGAGTTGCACACACATTACTATACAAAGATTGTCATGTATTATCACCTTAACAAGACTCATGATTTCACAATCATTCTCCATACAATTATGTACTTTCAACAGAGCATTCAATCAAACATGGATACTTTTTCCATGCAATCTTTTCCTTGTATTAATAGCAGTTCAGGAATGATTTCCTAATAGACAATAATTCTATCATTTTAGCTATTAAATAAATTGCAGTGAAGCAGTTACATCACAATCATGCAATCACACAAAGCATCTTGTATGTACCCATACATACCTTGGCATCAAAACTCCAAGCGCTTCCTCGATGAATTTTTTCTTCAAAAGTTCTGGTAGGAGTATATATACCTGAGGGTCATCTCCTCATGAATCTTTATGAGTTCATATGCAGGCCTCCTCAAACTATATGTATATATTACTCGACCAGTCTCACAAAACCTAACACCTTCGTGGGTGCTCCATGGCAATTATGTTCCAGAGCCTAACACCTCTTTTGGGTGCACATAGGTAGCTCTAGCTTACCAGGTTATTCTCTTCACAGAACCCCCACTCTCGTGACTATCCCCTTATGCGGCATGAATGTGTGTGAAAAGAATTCTAACTAGATGTCTTACACTTGGGCGTCCGCGGTGATGCATACTGGTTCCTAGTTGTTCGGGGGAAAGCTATGTACCCCAAGTACATCATTTTGGGAAGCTATGTACCCCAAGTACATCCTTCCTCCTTATACCATTTCTCGACTTTAAACACAGAAATAATCTTATCATATCATTTCCATTACCAGGTCTGGTACCTGCAACTATACCACCAGTAATCATTCACAATATTTAAATCATGGATTGTATAGCATCAATGTTTCCATCTATCGCAGATATACTGGTTTCAGAACTGGAAATTTCCACACTTACATAGCATGCTCTTGTCGTTATCAATTATCTACTCTGGTCCATCATAAATGTAATGGATTAGATTGATAACAACATCTTGCTATTATTTTGTAGTATAAAACAAATCATATTGGTTTTAGATGTTACTTGATTGGATTAGTCTCATACCACGGGTTAGCCAACCCTCTCCAACCTAACTATCATAGATTTGTTGTCCTAGACTTTCTTCACAAGGATATTGGTCATTTGCATAGTATCACCAACATTCCAACCATGCTTATATTCCCTTGGTCCTGCAATTATTTCCATTTACCATAATATCACAGACAATATTAATTATCAGTCATGGTTTTAGTGCACAAGTAAATCTTCACTAATTTTTCCATTATGCACTATTGCATGTATGCAAAACATTTTCACTAGCACTATGCCCTATCTATTAATATGCCTACTAGTGCATATGCATGTGACCTATCACTTTTCTTCCATTCCTATGCCACACTTTTATGTACATGGAATTCCTAAAATATAGATATATTGGCAAGAAAAGAAGTTGACTTATCGTACCAGGAAGCTCCCCTTTATCACAAGACAGCTGGTCTAATTCCACAGCTTCTCTAGAAAGGCATATGTAGCATAACAACTCTTGGTCTTCTGTAAATATATGGCAGCACCCCCTTTGGGGCATCCTCCAAGTCCAACACTAAACCTTCCTTTAGGATTTAGCTTGTTCTTTAATTAGCAACCTACAAATTTGGCTCCTTGGCCAAATATTTCCCTCATGCTCATTGAGGGGGTAGTCCAGATATCTGTTCTGGAAACAAATTCATAAGATTACTTAAGACTAGGTAGTCTTTTACCTGTGTTTGACCTTCTTTAAGGTGCAGGTCCATGACTCATGCCGGATACAGCTTGCATCCTTTTTCATGCGTTTCTTTAACTGCAAGGTAGATATCTACCTTTATGAAACATTCTTGCTAAAAACCCTTTAGCTTCCTAACAATTTTATCCTTAGACACATAACTAAAAGGTTTTTATCAAAACAATCCATTATTACTTTATTCTTTTCTAATCATCCCATGTCCACAATCATATTATACATACAACGGCATGTATACTAAGGTTAATATCAGCAACATATGCATTAATCAAAATCTATCAATATTGTATTTCATGATTCACAAGGATTCTAGGATTCTTATTCATTCTATTCACTGATAGGTATGCATATTCACTTCATAGGAACGAATTTACTTACAGTGCATATTTACTTCACAGTAAGCACCTTCTATTTTCTTTTGGATTTCTGAGTAAACACACCAATTGTTAACATTACTCTAAGTGCTCGACTGAGCTATCCAACCCCGAGATAATAAGATGTAAAACGATCAAAATATACCTTATTGTCTTGTACTTAATCTTCACAATCCTCATATAAGATCAGTTGTTTAACTCTTTTGGATGATAGCACTAGCTAGTGCTTTGTATGCTTTACCTTGGTGGGTTGGCAGGGCCTCGTAATCCTTGTGGTGCTACATCTTAAGGTGGCTCCTAGATCCCTTAATATAGCAGGGGTGGGATTGGAATTAATACCTTATCCTCCCTGTTGTCCCCATCATTGCATTTCAACAAGGTATTAAATATAATACAAGTTTCCCTTAGTAATATACTTTTAACAGGGCCCCAAGGATGCACTTTTCTTTAACAAGACTGGATGGATTTCCTAATAAAGGTGTTAGTAACACATTAGACATCTTCTATATCTGGTAATTATACCTACAACTCATCTTCAATTAGGCTACCTATGTCATGCTTAACTAGTTACATGATTAGTAATTAATTTTCAATAGCGATATAAAATTACCCCTCAGTTATTGCTAGTTCCCCTTAAATACTGCCACCAGATACCCTTTTAGAGGGGGTCACAAGGGAAGCCATCTTCACAGATCACCTGAATTAATTCATCATACATAGCTAAGTTACATTCAATAATACTCATCTAACTGAGACTCAAAAGGGTTATAAAAACATATCTCTTTTTGCCTCATCACAAATCATAATTCTTCTCAGAAATCATTCAAGAAGCCCTCATTCATTAACTAATATAAGTGATATGGCAACCCACATGCATACCTGATATAATCCATAATACCTTAACCTATTTCAGTCCTAAATCAATCATGTAATGTCTACCAAATACAACCATACATGCATCAATTACTATACAAGCATCCCTTGTAGTACATCATCCAATTCATCAACCATAATACACCCATTAGGGTACATTGATCAGAATCCATCAATTTAATAGACAACCACGATACATAATCGGGACTCATCAAGCAAAAGATGGTAATCATTTAGCAAAAGGTATTTATTAACTAGGTGTGCTCCAGCGGAACCCAGATGTTCCAAAAAGGTGACAAGGTTGAAACCTATGGCTCTGTTTTAAGATTTCTGAACAAAACTTTCATGGCTATAACAACATTTTCTCAATAATGCAGTGGAACTAGATGTTCCCAAAAGGCGACAGGGTTGAAACCTGTGGCTCAGATACCATTTGTAATGTCCCCCAATAACTTGTGTAAATAGATGCATATAAAAAAATTTAAGTATAATTTTGTTTACAAGAATTTGGCTATAATATCTAAAACATTTGACCTTAATCCATTTGAAAATAGAAAACATTAAGTTCCAGGATTAAATCCACTTTTTCACCCAGAAAGGTCGTTACCTCCCTAAAGTTGACCCTTCCGACTTTTTCTTCCCGCATTTTTCCCTTCTCCCTTTCGCTGCGAACTTCAGAATTAGAAGCCTAACATCTGTCAAAACCCTTCATCCACACTTCCGCCCTCCACATTTTTCCCTTCCACCTTCCACCTGCGGAACTCAAAAATAAAAAAAACCAACGAATCGTTACCTTCACCTAACCAATTTCTACTTTCCACCTTTCGCCTCTCCGCTACAAAACTTGAAAGTTGGAAACCCAACATTTTCTTAGAGATTTTGGCTCTTTTCCACCTTGTGCTGCGGAAATTGGAATTCGAAAAGCAAACTTTTTCTTATAGTTTTCGGCTCGCCTTCCACCCTTCCACTACGGAACTCAAAAATCAGAAACCAATGTTCTACCTCATCTTTTACTCTTTTTCCAACCTTCTAGTTGGCTTCTTCTACACCATCAATCTTGCAGGGTCAATCTTAATTGTCGATCTTGCCTTCCCCAACTGCGGAATGTGGAGATCCATGAAATGACTTTTTGGTCCTTCATTTTTTTTCTCTCCAACTTCTGACTTCTACCTTCCACAAGCAATTTCTGGAAGTCGGGAAAATACATCTCAACTTCAACTTAGCTGCATTTTGACCCTTAAACCAGAATTTTGGTCTTCATGAACTTAAGCAAAAATAGTGGAAACCCCAGGCATATTCATATGAAAAATACAAGAAAATTTAACCATCGTACACCCTACTGGAAATCTATGACAAGCTTTTACTAACATTCATCTCATTCATAGTTAAATAAGAGATTTCCACACCGTTGATTCTTCCAAGGAAAAGTATCCAGTGCAACAAAATAATTTGTAAGTGTAAGTATTAATCATGGGCTTCACCAAGCCTGGGATGGTTCAACCCAGCACATAAATTAAGCCTCCCCCAGGAACAAATACACTGGGTGAGTCAACTAAGGAAAACATGCAGTAAGCAAGCAACTCTTCCAAAAAATGTTAAGACATCAAGGGCAGCCCAAACTAGTCAGAGTCAATCAAACAGAGCCAAAGTCTCTAGTTCTAGAACTCCATCAAACCTACTAGTTATACGAGATTGAAAAGCAAAGTGGGTGCATTCCAAGCAGTCATAGCCATCCCCAATAGACCAATAGTGTTTCTCCTAAGAAAATGACAAAACCCAATGCAGGGCATCAACATAGTAGGTGTACCATACCAGTAATACCCTACATAACCCAGGCCATCCAGAACATAAGAATACACACCTATTCACCCATACCATACTTTCATAAACAAATCTATAAGCCTACTTGCTAGCTAACTCTAAACTTCATAGGTCTACAAAAATAAGCTTCGAGTTGCAAAAAAAATGACCCTTGCATTGGTCAATTCTACGAAGATTACAGGAGGGTTAAAGGACGTGTAGCTTCAATAGATCCAAGGCAGAGGATGACCGATCTACCACTCCAAACAATTCTGTTGAACACTTGTGTAAACAAACTCACCAGTTTAGTATCAATACTTTCATCAACATTCTAAGGCATTTTCTTATCATTCATCAACATTGCAACATACAAAATACATCTACAGACGCGCCTAAGATCCTTAATTAGAGAAAACAAATAGTATGAAAATTACATAGTACATAACAACAATTCCCCACTTGGGCTACCATTTTACCAAATACAAGGCACAACCATTCTAACATCATACCAGTTCATAAGATTCTGCTGATAGTGATTCTGTTGTTTATATGGTTGTTATAGTTCCTACTAAGGATGATATTGGTTCTGATACTAATTGGGAGGGAACTACGTAGGCTGATACGATGCTTGTTCCGGTTCAACCTAAGTCTTCCCCTCATTCTTTATCAAGTATGTGTCGAACGCCATTTCCTTCAGGAGATGGTATGCTATGCAATCCTTCCCTTCATGCCCTACTTACAGAATTTACAGAATGGGTTTGTAGGAGTGCTTACAATATTTTGCAAGTATAGACAATCCTCATTGCAATGTCCTCTCCTTTGGCATATGCAACACCAGGGTAGTCCATGAGAACTTAATGGGTTTGGCACACCGGATGAGACATAATTCATGAAGGTCAGATAATTATCGTTGGTGTGTCTATCCATTCTACATTTTGTGCACCATAAGTCTTCATGGGTTTTCTTACCCTTCTTGATGTCATGTAGATATCGTTAGGTTAGCCAATGACAACTGAATCTGTACCATTCCTGCGGCACCATTGCCAATTGGCTAGGCCTCTAACTTCACCACCAACTCTAGCACTTCTGTCTGCAACTCGATCTTTTGTTGCATTAATGGGCCTCAGATGTGTGGTAGTAGCGCATCAATAAACCACTCTTTATGTTGTACATCCAAGATATGGAAACTTACCTTGGCCATCAAAGTATTGAACCATTGGTAAAAGTCCCATACTAACTCTACCAATGCTTGTTTGATTTCCTTGATCTCGGTGATACACTACGACTCAGATTTAGGTTTTGTAAACTCAGAGATCATTGTGGCTCGTATCTCTTCAAGGTTCTTCTGTGGTGTTACATGTGGTACTACACAAAATTTCATAAACCAGTCAAGCACACGACCCCTTAAAGTCATGATCATCTATGCCTTCATTAAGTCTGCATTCTGAGCTAAGAGAACCATCCAAACAGCTTCACAGATGAACCAATGATGCTCTCAATATTCTGCTCCATTACCATTGAATGTAGGTAACCAAATATCTTCCCCAGCCATTGTGTTAGCATCTGGGTTATCTGATGAATGATCTAATAGAGTTGTTTACTCTTGCGTGCTAGTCACAGTACTAGCACTACCAGTATTGACAACTCTTTCAGGAGATGAGGCTCTAGATATTACCTTTGGCGATACTCCCTGTGTGATGTAGTGGTGTCCTAACCTTGGTGACTCGACAGTCTCTTCAGAGTCTTCTACTCCTTCTGATATCGATTTATAGTCCTCCTCTTTGTCGCAGGACCCTTAATCTACCTATGTCTGCAGTTTGTTCTCACTCTCCTCGAATAGACTAAGAGCTCGTTGACCTTCCTGTCTTTCTTATTTTCCCTCATCTGAATCTCCTTCCACTCCTTAGGAATCCATCTTCTACTTCAGGTTCTGTACTTCTCGAGAACATCTCAACTTACTATTTCCCATTTTCTTGAAAATTCATCTACGATATATCCTTCCTCTGGTGTATGTGACTCAACTACTCAACTACAAGATACCCTTCTCATAAACGAGCATCTTGATCCATGTACCGATAGATAACAAATATCTTCTTCAAGGTCCTTGGAAATTTTTTATTTCAGCCTCACTATAAGAGGTTATAGCCTGTACTGCAAACTCAATAATATATCCTTGCAAAATATTCTCAACCCAAAAATCAACAACTATAGAGATGGTGTTACTTACATTGGTTACTTCGTGCACCAACTGATCACTCCAATTGACTGCTTCTCTTCTCTGGAAATTTTTCTGCCTTATTTTCAATCTTGACAGCCACTCGTGTAGTATAATGGGAAACTCTACAAAGAATATCTCATGAATATCAGAATATATGTACTTGTCTACCCAGTTTTCTGTGCTCAACTGAGATCCTGTGCTCTCTCCTTACACGAATGCTAGTGTCTTAGACTCCAACCAGTCCTCTATCTCGTTCTTCGTTGAATGCCACAACATTTCCATTGACTCAAATGGTTAAGGTCTCCATAATGGAACCATTTGTTGGCCTCTTTCTCTTTCTTGTCTCAACCCACGGTTCAAATCAACAACACAATACCAACAAGACACCAAAATACATTGTCCCAACAGAGTAAGATCAGTTCGAAACACTCGCAAGAGAGGCATAGTCTCACCTAAGATATATTAATGGGAACTGCCAGAACCATGTTTTTGGAGTTGGCGAGGGATTGTAATCCCCTGGAGCACAACCAAGGTGCTCTACAAAGACAATGGGATGGAGTATTTCACTCTGCGATAGTGGTGCAACGACGTGCCACAGGTCACCCGCGCAACATGACAGTGTCCTTAAACGTTAATGACTAGTGCAATGGCGCGACGCAACCAATTCCTTACACTCTACAAACAATGCGTGAATTATATTCATACTTAGAAGACTAACCATGAACTCATACACAACATTTCAACAATACTTGTAAGTAGTCATTCATTCATACTATGACATACATTCAACAACAATTGTAACTGTAATAATGTGAGATAAGTGAAAATTCACATAAACCTTCTCCATTCAACAACATTCATCCTTTTAACACAAGAAATAACATGGAAACCCATCTGGGAAAAACCACCAAGGTGCTCTTCATCTAGCATGAGAAATATAGTAGCACCTTGCAACCTACAACTTGTAGACTCTTCTTAAAATATGTCTTTCTAACTCAATCTTCTTGCTCTCATGCTCTTTGGTTTATTGCTTCTATCTACTCCTACTGATCCGCACATTGTCTGGATTGACTCTTATACTAGACTAGCGATCTGTGCACACAGCTACAAGATCCACAACTCAATAGCCTTCTCCTTTTACTAGACTCTGCTCTAAGGTGACAACTGAATTTAACTGAATCTACCTCTCTAGGTTAATAACAACAACACTGGAGCTAACCAAATCTAATCTAATCAACTAAACCCTTATACAAAGCAAGTTCCTTATATTCATAACATTTACAAGACCACCCACGGACGACTAAGTACTAATCAGTCATTATAGACTCAAATGATTACAAAATATCTCTGTTACATTAAATGCCAGCCCATTCCTAGTTGCAAAAGTCCTACATGCATTAACCACAGCCTTAACTAGCCGTGAAAACATCCTTCATCTCATATGTACCAGTCATAACTAGCCGCAAAACTGTCCTTCTATATCCTGTCAGTTCATCCTTCTACAGTCTTCCTTGACTTCTTCCTTTCCAATGTTAACTCTTCTACCTGCCTCTTCTACCGACTCTGGATGTGCTTTACCTCATTGCACCAACCCTGTCGCAACTTTCTCTTCTCTGCACTTCCTTTCCTTTTTTATCCCTCCTTTCTAAGTCACACGCATGTTTTATCTTTCTACGCCGGTTCATTTGCTTCCTTCTTGACTTGCTTTTCCCTTATCGCGCACACACTTTTTCTTCCTTGCTTGTGCGTCTCATTCTTTTTTGTGCACTTTTCCTGGCCCAACAAGATATTACCTTCAAGTGGTTGGATTGTTTTCAAAGGAACCTACTTTGATACCAATTGTTGAACTTATGCTTATACTGAGAAGGGAGGTGAATAAATATAAGACTTCTATTTGATTTATAAAAGAATTCATCAATCATTCATTGAATATGAAGTAATAAAGACATCTAAAAAGAAATCATAACACATCGAATTTAATATGGAAACTATTTCAAGAGAAAACTATGAAAAAAATATTTGTATCAATTTATGTAGACACCAACCTACAATTACAAATTTTTTAGGAACCAACCTACATGAGACACTAGTATTCTCAACTGAGCACTGACTCGGTAAGATACAAATAGGTTTAGACTTGTTGATATAATATTCTTTAAGTATTAAAATATGCTCCAAAATAATCCCTTAAAACATCTCCAAAACTGTCACAATAACACTTTCATATCTACTTCAAAATCAATCCTTTAAACATCTCCAAAATAGTCACAATATCACTTTTAAATCTAATCCAAAATCATCCTTACATCAACCCTCAAAGTTGTTAATGTTTTGAACAATAATGGAGATGCTTGAAATTTAAAACTTTTATCAATGATATGCTAAGGACCTATAACAAATAACAATTCAATCACACACAATCATTCATCCACAACACAAGATGTACCCTCAGGAAAATACTCATAACAGAGAGGATGAAAAACCCCAACAATTATTCAAACTATAATAGATAGATTGCTCACAATGAATTTTACAACGTAAGCATATTTCCTGATAAGAGAGAATATAGAGAAATAGAGAAGAGAGATCCACTGTTACAACTGTGTGAACTTTCCATATGCCTAGCGTATTAATAAAAATTCATAATGTTTCTCATGCAAACCCTAGTGAATGGTTGCATGAGAATTATCTACACATACATTACAATTTTCAATTTCCTTTATGGAATAATCAATCCATGCATTGAATATTCATCATGCACAACTAATGTGTCATACCTTCGATCATGGAATTTGACTGATAGGTAACTGGCATTGGAGTGAAATCAATCTCTAACTAAATATTGATCACTTAGTTAATAGGCTAACATAAGTGTCATAGTGCAATAACTCAATTGTCGCATGCAACACATTTTCTTAACTAAAGTTTCGTCCTTTGATTAACTTAAGTGTCTTTTGTTAGTCAAACTAAAGTGTAAGCACTTTAGTTAACTATTCCATCTTTCTTTAATCACATAGTCAATCATTATTAACTGAATCTTGTTGATTGATGAACACTGATCTCTTATTTACTTAAATGAATGTTGATCATTATTAGTTCAATTGATGCTTTAACTAAAGCACTGATTGGGGCATTCATATTTAACTGAATATTTATAACTTGAGTTCACTTTGAATTATCTTTCTCTCATAATATATTTGTTTCTTATCTCTTTATCTTACTACATTGTTTATGTTTAATCATCTATCATATCATATTATAATCAAAATAATTGTCACACGTACTGATGATCATATATATTACCTCGAACCATATAGTCATATGCTAAAGTAATTCACTCTAGAGGTGATCAGTCTCTAGAGGAGACGTAATAGATTTATGCATCTCGAACAACCATGATTAGTAATACATCACATAGTATAACTTCACGACTTGATACAACACAAGTCATATCTCGATACAACAGAACATATATGGTCTTGATACGACACAAGACTAGTCTTGATACAACATAAGTTTTCAACGTTGATACAACACAAGGTACTGATATTGATACAACACAAGATCATAGTACATACATCTTTCATGAGTAGGACTTGATACAACACAATGTCCTATATTGATAGAACAAAAGCTTCCTAAACTTAATACAACATAAGTTTAAGACTTGATACAACACAAGTCTCTTAACTTAATACAACATAAGTTTCTAAACTTAATACAACATAAGTTCTGGACTTGATACAATACAAGTCTCGTGGAGAATGATTCTTGATGTTGCACATTTAACAAAAGCATCTCCAAAATTGTCACAAGGTCACCTTGAAAATTGTCTCAAAATAAGCCCTTAAAATTGTCCTAAACTGTCAAAATATCAACCTTACTTGTTGTCATAGTCACCTTGAAAGGTGTTACTTGTATCCTTAAAAACTAGGAAAACTAGCCCTTAAAAACTAGTATATTTTATCGTCCGCACAATTCTTTAATTTTAGACCCAGTCTTGCTTGATTGTCTTGAAAACTGCACCCCATTTGTGTTTATTTATATTTTTTTAAGCCACCTTTATTGGTCTGACCTGTATTTTTTGGATGTTGGGCCAAACTAACATTCTATCAAGTCTACTTTAACATTATTTATCTTCATTTGGAATCTTAAATTCATATTTTTATATTTATTTGGCATCTCAACTTCATGTGTTTATCTTCATTTGGCACCTTAGCTTCCTCTTGGATATCAATATCATCTGCAATCTCCCTCTAACAACAATATCTTCAACAATTTTCATATTGAAATTTCCATTTTGGACCTCTATAGTCTCTCATTAAAGGAATTTTGAGGTCTAAAATGGGCCTCATAAGAGATATAATAAAATATTATGAGTTAAGCATTTTGTGGGGAAGGTATATTTACAACTCATCTCTTACACTATAACCAATGCAACTATGGTTAAGCTAAACTGAAAAGATGTCTAAAACAAAAACAACAAAAAAATCATCTTTGATATGACTAAAAGTAAAGTACTTTTGAGTACATAAATTAATTTTGAATATAATACGATGAATGTACTTATAAAGTAATATACTCAGAAAATAAAATATATTAATTTTGAAATTTGAAACATAAATTACTTTTTCAATATTGAAAATATGTTTTTAAACCATGTATTTATAATTTTGAATTTTAAACATAACGTTAAATTTAAATGAATAACTTGTCATTTCTTATATATACATTACAAATATAAATTAATTTTAAAATATAAATATAAACTATAAATTAAAAAAAATTTAAATATATTTTCATCTTTTTAATACACCTTCAAAAACATGTGTAAACTTATTTTTAATAGTTTCTTATGATATATATTATGTATATCACATATCGTTTTTAATGTAATAATAAATAACATCATTAAATAAATTTTAAAAAAAAGTGTTAATATTGGGATGAAGGAATAGCACATAAATTTCTACTATGAAAAAGTTGAGTTAGTATTTTTTTTTAAGAGAAACTAAAAAAGGAGTAATATTAAATAGGTTGTGCACAATCATTCATTATAAAAAAATAGCATCTGTAGAGTTCTTGTTCATCAGAGAAAAAGCAGACAAAACTAGGCTAGAGGTTAGACCTTAAAATGTCGCACAGTGTTCTTACATTACGATTAATTACGGAAGTAGTATATACTCGAATGTACTGTTGGTCAAGTAGTAAGAAAAAACATAAACTATTATCAGACACATTAAGGGTTTCCTGGTTTGCCCACGGGCTGAGTGACAGATTCCTCCTCCATGTGTTGAACTGCTCTTGGAAGATTTTCATGAGCTTGGATTCCTTGATTCATTTGCACCATGCACTAAAGATCCTCCTGAATACAGTCTACTTTCCCGATGTTTTCCTTCAAGTGAATTACATTATCATCTATCCTAGCATCATGATTGCTAATTTGGAAAGATGTATATCCAACCACATGAACAAGATTTTTTACGTCTTTGGTTATCTCCTTGCTATCCATGATTCCTATAGCCACCATTTCATATAAACGCCAAAGGTTTTCCTTCAAGTCTGTGAGACTTGCATTATCTTGTGCACGGTCCATTCCCTGGTCTTGACTAAAACTATAACTAGCAATATTTAAGCTTGAAAACCTATTAAGTAAAAACTTAACAGAACCTGAGATATCGAAAGCCTGCCCACTACAAAAGATGCTATCTCTGGAGGGAAAATTGTTGTAAATAGAATTGAGAAGAACAATTTCTCATTGCAAGGTGTCACAATCATTTCTACTGCAACAAGAGAGCGTTCCTATCATGCCTTCCTTCCATCCAGAGCAATAGAAACCAAGAGTCAAGGTATTACCCTCGAAATGTGGTTGTTCGGAGAGAATTTCACATACCACAGGGCCTGAGGCTGAGTGCCACGACAGACCGACAACGTTGCGGGATGAGTAAAGACAATTCAGGAACGCAGCAAGCGCAAGTCTCTTCTTCACAAATATCCTTATTAGAGGCAAGTTCTCCCATGGGATCCACTGATCAAATCCTTCATCAAATCTAGAAATAACACCAAGCAAATCTCCTTCCGAACAAACAAGTTGAAAATGAATGAGGTTGTAGCTATAAAAAGGAGCAGAAGGGCAGAAGCTTTGAGACGAATCCATGGTACACAATGGGAGAAGACTTGAAGCGTGCCTTCTAAAGGGGTAATTAATCTTGAGAGGATGGTGCATTAAAGCAGGAGGGTGCATGGAAGGGGTGGAGGTGGGTGGAGGCGACATGTCACCATGGAAAGGAATGGAAAAGAAACCATAATCCATAGTGTTTAACATGATGAAACTTAGGATAGGTAGAATTCTTAAGAGGGGGTTAAACATTTGAAACATTATGGAATGGGTTTGAAGGCTATGTCTAGGCCATTGAAGCAAATATGACCTTGGGGAAGGGGGGCCCCTGAATTAACCAGAGCGTCTGCGGGATCATTATTTGCTTAGAGAATATGGAAAAAGTTAATTTTATTCAAGAGGAGGGGAGTGATTTTGACATATAGCCTTATGCACTTGATGGATCCTATGGAGTATCCATTAATCATTTTGTATATGACTTGCCTCAAGTATCCAAAGACTGCTATCTTGGAAGTAGATGTCATCTATAAAAGTTCTAACCCCTGCAAGAGAGCCATCCATTCAACTTTGTTATTCATCTTGTGACCTAGTCCCCAACCAAATGTTTTTTCCATTTTTCCTCCAGGATCTAGTACGATTGTCACATGCCTGAATTTTGCAAAAATAATGTTATATGATCTATTATTATTTCAAAACAATATGTTAAATTTTATGCTAAGTTCTAATTGATGACTCACCAGAGTCAAGGATGTTTAATGTAATTCTGAATATTTTAATTATAAATAAATAAAGGAGGAGACAACAGCTTAGGAGAGCTGTTAAAAGAGTGTTTACTAGTCAAATTGGTGGAGGAGACTGGGTGGAGAGTAAACAGACATGTGGCAGCATCCTCAAACCACTTCCAACTGTTGGAGGTGGAAACCTCCCTACATTTTGGGTCATGAGTGGAAACAGAGCAGGTGGCTCAATTAATGACAACTGACCCAAAATACCTAGGAAATCTTTATAAAAATGCCCATGGAAGAGAGCTGAGGCTACTCATTCTAGAGAAGTGATCATTCAGGTGAAGTACTTCAGAGAAATTCAATGGAAGGGAATTGCAGAAAGAGTTTGAGGGGATAAGTGCTGAGTGATCTAGTGCAGCTTTTAGGTTGAAAGATCTTATTACTGAGTGCAGGGGTGTTTTACTGAGTTATTGGATTAGTCTATTGTTTGCATGCTGCACCAGTTCTCGGGAAAGAAGACCACAAACAGGCATGGGGGTCCTGAGGAAGCGTTGTTTGAGCGCTCTCCAGGATTTTGGTAGGGAGGAATGGCCTCCTAACGCTATTGTTGTCTATCCTAAGCAGGTTCTACATTATTTGTTTTAATGTGTTAGATAGATAAATCTAAATGTGACTGTTAAATGAATGTTAAATATTCAGTGTGTAAATTGTTAGAATGGAAAATAATTATAGTCTATGTTTTTCCACACTTGGAAGGACCAGGCCGTACTCCAGCATAGATAGAGTATTTAAAGTAGATGAAAGAAATTGTTAAGAGACTAAATGTAATAGATATGGTTCTGCATTTCATAGTTGGTAGAGTAAATTATTTTAGTAGGTAGGTTATTATTAAAAAAGGAACAGTGATCTGGTTATCTATGTTTATTATTCTAACAAGTGTGGAAATTGAACCTAGTGATAGATTAATTTTACTCACAACAATTAACAATTGATCATGCAAAATCACTCACAAAAGAGACTGAAATTGGAGCTAAAGACTAAGCTGTATTAAATCAGTGTACAATATCCAACCCTGTAACATAATAGGTTGCTGAATAAATAAAATACATCAGGGATTCGAATGCATGAGGAGCAATTCGAATCTAGCATAAATCAGGCTTACTAAAATTAAGCAAATCCCCCATAGGTGTAAAAAGCTGATCCCAAATCAGTCATGGAGCTCACAAATTAGCAAAATGGCTTAGGAAAGCTAAAGAGTGATGGAATGACAACTCATACATTCTTTTCCAAGGAGAAAAGAGAGGAGGACGTGTAGGACAAAAAACTAGTCAACCTCATCTAGTCAAGCTTTTCCTTTTGCCTTAAAACACTGAAAAAGCAGGCAATAAAGCAGAAAAAGCAGATGGATGCCTAGGAGGCCAGGAATAAAGCATATTTGATTCCTTGAGCTTTCCCAAGAGCTACATGAGTCAAATAAGGCAAGTTTGACCACTATGGATAGGTAAATGACAACTTGTACATGGTGGGACACATGAACTAGGCAAATAAGACAAAAATAATTAAATTAATGTCTAAGGTAGCTAACTATGGGTTGATTATTCTAACAAGAAGTTTATTTATGTAAACATATTGGAAAAGAAATAGCAAAAATTTTAGTACAAGGAGAATGAATAAGCAATAAAATAATATCTTAGTAGATAAGATTGTGTATTTACAGACAATGGAGTAACTTTATTCAAGTCAAGATATTATGGAGGTTAAACAATGTTAATATAGGTTTTTACTCTTCTGTTTTCACTTAGTAACTCAATTAAACACAGTAGAAAAATTACAGTAGGGTTACAATGTTATATTCAGTTCAATAAATAAATAAGCTATTAATCTTATAGTTTGTTTCTAACAATATCAATTTAATATAGAACTAGTAATTACTATAAACAACTAGGGTTAAATTTAAAAGTACTTAGATTAAAAAGAGTAAAGTGAGTTACAGAAATTATGCTTATTCATTGCTAAAACTCTGAGCAATTTTCCACTGGACAGTTTATTGAACAAAAGAAAAGAAATTATATTATTAGACAAGTTTATACGTGTAAAGATAAAATTGTAGGGATGAAACCCTAACTAATTACTTAACTATTATAAATAAAGAAGGTAATCAAGGATACAGAGTCATTGTTTTAATAATTAAAACAGTCTCAAACTTTACTAACTAACAGAGCAATAAACAAATAGTATTTTAAAGATAAACAGTAAATAGAAATAAGCTGAGAACTTACGGCATTTATATAACTCTTTATTTAAAAAGAAAAGAAAATACTTAATACACGATAAATAATATCAAATTATTGTAACAACAAAAATAGGTAAATCAAAACCATTACGAGTGATAGATTAAAGGTTATATTTATCTAAGGGTCCTTTTATAGTAAACCCTAATAATATATCCTAAGTCAAAAGCTTAATCGTTTAAAATTTACATTACGACTGAACTCTGAGTCCTCACATTATATTTATTTAATTACAAGAAAAAGATTAAATCAAATAATTACTATTATTCAGAGTCGAGGAAGGGAAGACCCAAATTACACAAGTCTTAACCTACAAGTTCTATAACTGATGTATAAATGAGACAGAGCTCTAATGTATTAAAATCCTTTAAAAAAAACCATCTCATATTCCAGACAGAGCTCAATGCTAAAAATAAACCTTTAAACCAAGTATATTACTCAGTCAAGCCGAAAGGCTAAAAAAGATAACAAATTTACAACATCTAGCTCATGGTCGATGTACCGAGCATCATGGCATGGGTTGAAACAAACTGGCAGTCAAGTATTAAACCTCATTCGCTACATATCTTTTATAAGACAAGAAAAAGGTGATACAAGTCATGGAATTATGGTCAGAGCAATCCTGCTACAAGCAAGGGCTTATAACCACAATACATATTAACAACTGAGCTAAAAAATTAAAAACATTGAAGGAACCAAGGTCGTTTTACATCTCCAACTGAAACCCATTTTCCTCTAATCTATACAAGTAGGGAGGAGCCACATTGTAACGAGGGCTTAGCCGTAGGTTTTGTTGGAAATCCTAATTCGGTGGATTCTTTCCAAGTCTGTTCAAACTGCGATCCTACAAGAACAACCCAGAAGGGTTTAGTTAGAAACGAATAACTTAAATATAAAAGAAAAAGGCTATAACTATAATTTGTATAATTTGTAAGTTTAATTTCATACCTGGAAGTGAAGGAATCCAAAGCCACAAAGGAACAAACCGGCACAGCAAACCAGCACAAGAAACATCCCAAAACTCTCGTGTATACAAGTGACAAAGGTGATGGGATCACAATACATACTTCATTGACAACGAAAGTAGGAGTAATCCTGGGCAAAGGCCACGAAATAAATTGACACTACAACTATAGACAGAGCACCACTACACACACAGCAACGCAATGAACGTAGAAAGAAATCAAATCCAAATTGTATGACTCTCCATTGTCACAATAGAGTGGAAAAACTTCTCTTTACATAGACAAAGGAGCTGGAGACAAGACAAAGGAGCCCTCATGGCTGCAACGAACCAGACAGAGCTAGACCAAAAACCCTCGATAATAATGAGAGCTAGGGTTGCTTCATGAGATTTTTAAGTTATGTATTGCACAGTGGTAAACATTCCATATGCCCACCAAATATTTCCATCCACAATGGCTCAAATGATATAGTTGTCACAGCATTGTTGGGACAACAAATCATTTACAATGATTTAAATAATGCCCATAATAACAAGGTAATATAAAAAGTCAATAACGCATTATTTCAAATGATAAACTACGAAGTCGAGTAATGTTAATTAACAAGGTTTTTGGTAGTATTGATAAACATTATATTATAAACCTTGAAATCTTCTTTGGTAAAGAACCAAATTGTGTATGGCATCGAATCCCTTGTTTCATAAAGATCTTATAATCTTTCTTAATCAAACTTTTAAGAAAAGATCGATAGTATAATAGAAGTTTTGAGCACGATTGTTAATGCCTCTATTGACCCTTTATATGACCATGAACTATGAATGTTTAAGCTGTTAACTAGATATAAATCAATAAGGTGTATATAGAAATAAATAACATATCTACACTAGAATAGCTCTTACTCTTTAATGTGGCCTATAGTACTGGGAGTAAGATAAATATCTTATAAGTACATGATCTTTAGTCTTCATGAGATACCAAGCTCTAAGATGAATCAAACCAAGGATAGGTTGGACTTCGGAGTTTAAAATAGTAAACTATATAGGAATTTATTACATCACCTTTACTTATAAAGTAAATAGTAGGATAATGTAGAGTTCGTCGCATTATTTGGTCATTAAGAAAATGTGAAAATATAAGTCACAGCTTGACATTATTCATGTAGAAGATCAATTATAAATATAATGCAATTATAAGCTGTTAAACTTCCTCTACTGAAGCTAAATAAAAGGTGAAGCTAAGAGCTGTGTATAAGTTTTCCTCTTGGAAAGCCTTAGGTCAGTTCATTACTTATAAGCAGTGTTGTAATTGTATAAATAGTAACAGCAATTATGGCTAAGGATCAAGCCATCTTTTCTACTATGAATGGATGTAGCACCAAGAAATTATTTGTTGGTGATGATAGATCTCTAAGTGTTGTAGGATCTAGAACAGTTCCAGTAGAAAATGGTCATTTCAGTGATGTACTATGTGTTCCAAAAATTTCCTGCAATTTGTTATCAGTCTATCAAATTACTCATTCAAGTGAAGGTAAAACTGTGACATTTATCCCTCACCAAGTTGTAATCGGGGATTTTAAAAATCCTCAAAATGTCCTCACTAATGGAATTGTTGATGATATTACCAGGTTGTACAAATTTAACAACTTTGGGTCATCACATTTTTCTTCAGTTTTTGTTGCTCATAGTGATAACTTGAGAAAACTTTTGCATGAGCGACTTGGTCACTTAAATTATCGCTCATTGCAACAACTATGTAAAGAAAATATGGTGACTGGTCTTCTGATGGTATCTTGCAAGGATGGTGTTTGTTCCGGTTGTGTACTCAAAAAACATCATCGGGACAATTTTGACAAACGTGCCTCTTGGCAGGCCTCGGTTCCCTTGGAGCTTGTACATAGTGACTTGTGCGGCCCTCTTCCATCTGCTTCCTTTTCTGGTTTCAAATATTTCTTAAATTTCATTGATGACTACTCCAGATGCACTTGGGTTTACTTCCTAAAACTTAACAGCGAAGTATTTAACATGTTCTTGGCCTACAAGGCCCTTGTTGAAAAACAATCTGGTCATCAAATTATTAAGTTAAGATCTAACAATGGAGGAGAATATGTTAACAACAAGTTCACTACTTTTTTCACTAAACAGGAAATCCAACAACAACACACCATTCCATATACACCACAATAAAATGGTGTAGGTGAATGGAAAAACCACACCTTAAAAGAAATGGCTAATTGTATGATCCAATATAAGGGACTAAGTCTTCAATATTGGGCTAAGGCCATAAATTGTGTAAATTACATAGTTAATCGCACAACCACTAAATTTTTACAAGTTATAACACTAGAAGAAGCATGGAGTAAAATTAAACCAAATGTAAGTCACTTTCATGAGTTTGGTTGTGAAGCATGGGCTCACATTCCTGATGAAAAATGGAAATCGTTGTAGCCTAAAAGTGAAAAGTGCATATTTGTTGGATATGTAGAAGATGTAAAAGGTTATAGACTTCTTCAACCACATTCTCATGATATAATCATTAGAAGAGATTTTAAATTTGATGAAAATCTCTTGGCCTGCAAGCCTAACTTGGCGGGTGTGCCATCTTTGGCCTACGATCCTGATTCGGCGATTATGCCTTCTACTTCTTCTTCCAAATTCCTTGACAGGTTTCCAACTCTAGTTTCTAATGATAACAATAAGGATGAAAATCCACCTCCGCCTGCTCATGTTCCTCCAGTTGCACCAGCACCAATGCCTCCTTGATCGGTCCATTCAACATGTGAAGCAACTAGTGATCTTGACGATGATCTTAGAGATCAATGTCGAACACATTCTCAATTTCAGTGAGCCTATTCTCTTTTGGCTCAATTTTTCGAGAATCATGATCCATAAACTTTTGCAGAAGATTCAGGAAATCTAGATTGGGATGCAACTATGGATGAAGAATATCATTCGTTAATGGTGAATGATACTTGGGATCTTGTTCCTCTTCCAAAAGGAAAAATACTTGTCAAATGTAAATGGGTCTACAGAACTAATTATGCATCATATGGAAGTGTTGAAAGACTTAAGGCAAGGTTGGTTTCCAACAATTTTTCCCAAGTTGAAGGTATTGACTACAATGAAACCTTTGCTCTTGTCACAAAAATGAATTCCATCTACCTTATTCTTTCCCTTGCAGCCTTACATAACTGCGAATTCCAATAAATGGATGTCAAGTCTACATTTTTACATGGTGATTTATAGGAGGAAATTTACATGGAACAACCTCCTGGATATGTTCAGGATAACTCTAGCCTTGTCTGTCTCCTTAAGAAATCCTTACATGGTCTTAAGCAAGCTCCTAGAGGTTGGTATGCCAAAATGGATGGATTTCTCCTTAACACTGGTTTTTTTAGATGCCATTCTGACCCCAATGTCTATACCAATAAATTAGGAAACCATCTCATCATATTTGTTCTTTATGTTGATGATCTTATCCTTACTGGTAGTGACCCTAAACTTTTAACCCATGTGAAATCCAGTCTTAAGCAAAATTTGAAATGTCATACTTAGGACATTTGCATTATTTTCTCGGTCTCCAACTCTTGCAAACCAAAGAAGGAATCTTTCTTTCTGAGTCTAAGTATTCTTGTGACCTTCTTCGTCTCTTTCACAAGGAAGACTGTAAACCAGCCCCTTCTCCTTTCCAGTCTGGAGTCAAACTTTCTGCCACTTGTACTTCCCCTGAAGTAGATGCCACCTTGTATCGTCAGCTTGTTGGTAGTATTTTATACTTGACTCATTCCCATCCTGATATTTCCTTTTCCATTGGTCGTGTTTCCCATTATATGAAAACTCCTCATGAAAGTCACTGGAAAGGAACAAAAAGAATACTTCGATATATTCGAGGTACAATTCAGTTTGGGATTCATTATAGTATAGGGGGAAACCTTTGTTGGTTGGTTTCACTGATTCAAATTGGGCTGGCAATCCTGATGATCGAAATTCTACTGTAGTTATGTTTTTAGTTTGGGATCTAGACCTGTTACTTGGGCTTGTAGGAAAAAACAAGCTCTTGCGCTTTCTTTCATAGAATCAGAAGATCGAGCCGCAATTAATGCTAGTCAGGAAGCTTTATGGCTTTGATAGATCCTTTCATAGTTTATATTCAAGCAGTAGCAGCCTACTCCACTTTGGTGGGAAAATAAAAGTGCCATCAAGCTTGCCAAATATCTAGTTCTACATCAATGCAACAAACACATTGAGCTACACATGCACTTCATCAAAAATATTGTTCATGAATGTGTTTTTGAAATGCTCTATTGCCCTACAGATGATCAAGTTGTAGACATCTTCACCAAGTCTCTTACAGAAGCGAAGTTTTCTAAACTTTGATCTATGTTAGGAGTTTAGGAATGTGTCCTTAAGGGGGGATAGTCTCTAATGCCTCCTTCCTTCTCCTAATAGTGTCACTTTTGTAAATACTTCAATCCTATCCCAAGTTCTTCTTAAGGGGGGATGTTAGGATACTTAGACACTTAAGAGTTATTTAAGATCAACTTGTGTAATACATACGTTAGGTAAAGTGTGTTTCTTTAGTATGCATTAGTATGCATCTATAAATATTCTAATCCGATGGTCACGATATGCTCTAGATATAAAGTGATCCAACAGTTCAACTTCTCTTAGATCATACCTACCATTTATCTGTGGCTTAACACCCGATTGATCCATGATCTATATTTAAAGAGCATGGAGGGTCCTTGGTTAGTTGATCGATTATGAGAAGCTCGTATGTAACTTTCTTTCTTTTCCATAATAAATTTCTCTAAGTATCTATTTGGTTGGGGCCATGTACTCTTTCCCTCTCGAGGTTTTTAACCATGTGACAAACATCGGTATGTTGATCTGCGATCTATTTGTGTGAAGCGGTTTCTCAAGGTGTTTGGTATTTTGGGAGCACCCTGTGTACCCAAACATGTGCATTGTTCTTACAATGTTTTGCACTTCCTTTTCATAGATCTAAACTTCCTTATAATCTCTTCAATCCTAACCTTAACTGTAAATTATAGTAAAATACATTTTTCTTCCCTACTTTTAAACTGTAAAAACTACATTCAAATAATTCCTAAAACACTAGACTTCCAATATTTAATCCCATGAATATGAATCTGGAAATGGCAGAAGAATAACTAAAGTAAGGTTGTAACCTATATATATTTAGAACCAAGACTAATGAGATAATCTACATATTGAGAGATAGTAAATTGAGCTGCATGTGGTTAAATCGAAGGTTTCGAGGGTTGAAATTAAAATAACTGACTCCGAAATCATCATTTCCCATACCAATGTAATACAGGGACTCATGAATAATTTTGGATGCTTCTTGCAGTCCTACAATACCTCATAATTGTGACTGGTATTCCCTCAGATATTGCATATGTTGCTCAAAACTTATTACATTCTGCAAAAACATGTAAAATGCTATCACTTTCAGTACAAGAACCAACCAAAGTAAGTACAATTCCCATGAATGCCTAAAATGACCATGGATTTTTACTTACTCCACTCTCTGAAGTAGCATTGTCGTAGCTAGAGTCGGTCAAGGTGAATGTGACTCCAATGATTAAATCGTCTGACGTCAGCTGTGGGACGAGGTATGTGGGGATTGTTTCTTTCATACCCAAGGCTAAAGCCGTAGTTCAAAATATATAGAATTGACACTGAGAAAAAATATTCAATCCTTGGAATGTATATAGAAATATAAATGTTGAGTATTTGGAGGTTATACCCAAGAAATCTGAAGAAATATTTCCATTAAAGCATCAAGTAGGTATCCCACCAGGAAAATATCTACCATAAGGTAGGAAGTTGCACTTCATCAGTGTATTGATGTTATTGTTGTTGCCAGCTTCAGGAGTAGAGTCTACTAACACAATTAAGAAATTGTGGTGTGTGTTGACCTTGGACCACCTCTAAACTTAATATTTAACAAAAACAGAGTAAGATGAGAGTATTCGTGACAAATTCAAGCTTCCAGGAGGCCGCCATTGATGGTGAATTTTGCAGCTCTGTATTCTATGTTTTCCTATTTAAAATAATCATTGGAGAGTGGTGCTTCAAAGATGAATTAGAGTGTAGAAGCAGTTGAATGGTTCGGTGAGTTATTAAATTAGGTCCCATGAATTTGAATGTCAGTTCAATAAATGCCATTAATAAAAATCCAAGAGACCTTAGTTGTCATTGTAGTGGTAGGGGTGCCACAAGTAGTTGTGCTGAATTGACTTAGCTTCACGTTGCAGATGTCCCAGCTACCATTGTAAGTGATATTTAAGAACATTCATGTGGAAATAGGATGTGAATAGGTTACACATCATCCCACTCACTCGAAAATTAGGGCTCAGAAGTGACTCGGAGATAGTGACTGATACAACTCAAAACCAGCAAGGTATTTAGGATCTGCTAACCAATCCATAAAAATTCAATCTTTATAATAATTCCATATCAGCTTTTACAGAAGTGTACATTCTATACTAACTAATATTAATAATAACTAGCACGATCAATGAAAAAACCAAGTTAATGCTGTTGACATGAGCCTGCCACCTATGCATGAAGCAGATTCCTGAGATGGTGAGGTTAGCTGCTTCTGGCCAATAACCAAATGACAAAATGACAATTAAAAAAAATACAAATATAAAAACATTGTAAAAACAAATGTATATTTTAAAAATTAAAAACAAACTAACCCAATTTCACCAAATATATATGTCCCCTGTCGGGGACATAACAAAAACTATTAATCATCAAATTGTTTTTATTATAAGATCAAATTGTTTTTATTATAAGATGTTAAGTGATTTTGATTTTAAATAAGTATTTGACATATACATTTTAAATATTGAAAAATTAATTACATAATTTTAATTTTGAATAGACAAGTTACTTTTTGGCATTTGTAATTTATTTTATATTGAAGTATAAAAAAATAATTATATTTGAATAAAAAATTTAGTTTTTTGGTATTTGTAATTTATTTTATATTGAAATATAAAGAGCACTTTTATTTCTAAGTACGTTAAGAGTACTTTAGTACATTTATATTATATTCACAAATAATGTGAGTACTATTTTCATAATGAGTAATTTACTTACAACATTGATATATTTAACTATCGGTTTTCACTCACCATTTACAATTTGACAAATAACCATCCTTAACTCAACCAATGCCACCTCAACTATTCTCTATGATGTCATCCTCTAGAATTTGATTGGTTCTTTTAAAACGGATTTTGATAGTACGTTTTTTGGTTTGTGGCCCATTTTTTGCCTCAAAATTCCCCTAATGCCTTGTCTTTGACATCAATGATTTCTAACAATAAAATGGTGAGCTACCAGGATAGAGTAATAGAATTAAGAGATGAATTCGCTAGAAAAAGGAAAAAAAAGTGGAGAATATGGAGTTGGTATCAAGTTCCATTAATGGGCTTTTTCCATTATGGAAAAAATTTGTTCAATTTGGTTGTGGTTATGGCTGTGAGCATTTTCCTAACCTTGAAAAGCCTTAGGATAATCTTGTGCATGAAGAGATAGCTTGGAGTCATGTTCAAAGAAAAAATGAAGTAGAAAATGCAATGATTTTTGGGAAGATAAGGAAGGGAAACAAGAAATGATACAAGCTTAAGAAGGAAGATTCAATCAAAGGTAAGAAATATTCAAGGTGAAATGTTTTATGTGTCAGTAGAAGGGACATTATGGCAAGCAATGTCTAGAGAAGATGAACATGATACCAAGTAGACCCAAATTATAGTGAGTATAGTGACTTTAATAGAAGTGGATGAGGGATCATCCACATTTGATATTGTATTCTATGTGTTCTCTTGTTTTTCTTCTAACATAATGTCAATTTTTGGATGGTATGTTGGTAGTGAGGCATCAAAAAGTAGGACTTGTGACATGGCACTCTTCAACAAGTTTCAAGAGAAAGAGGGAAGTGTGAGAGTGGAGTTGGGTGATGATTCCTTTTATCTTGTAAAATGGACATGCTCTATTTCCTTTTAGATACCATCAAGTGATGTTCTTGGTCATCATGATGGTTTTTTTTCTTGGTTTAAAGAAAAATATTCTTTTCGGTTTCTTGTATTACAATGTTTCAATATAAGTTGCATTTGAAGGATTATTTTTCACTATTAATGATTATAGTCGATAAATTTTTAGGACTTTGGTTAGATGCATGCGAGATGGTTCCCTTTATAGGTTTCTTACTTATCATGTTTCACTTTTACATTCCGCAGGAAGGAATTCTACACTTGAGGAGGCATACACAAAGCATGTGCAGTATGATTTCATGGAAACAAGTTCAAAACAAAATTAATGATTGATTCTAGGCTTGCAATTGATGAAAATGGTTTTATGGTACAAGGATAGATTTGGATTCTCTTGGTGAGAGGGAGATGACCTTGTGTTACTCTTACTTCAATATTCTCTTAAAAATAAAGAGGTGATCTTATTGAGCTTCATAGCTCAATGGTGGAAGGTTATAATATGCATGGAAATATACTCATGACTAAGAGTTATATTTGAAATTTTGATTTGTGACCATGACTTGATGGATGATGGTATTAGGTGGGGGCCTTATGATCAAGGGTTATAAGTGGTTAGTTTTCCTTAGACATTTGAGATGTTGTGATTGTTTTTTGTATCGTTGGATACACTAAGACTTCCACAATTTACATGATTCATATTCAAGCACAATGGATTAAATTGGTGAGACTATATGTGAATATTTATGAGGATAGGATATCCCTTGTTCATAGGTATCTCCTTCATAGATTGAAGGGAGTGTGGAGGTTATTGTTTTAGAGTTTGATTCATAGGTTAGAGATTAGTTAGACTCAAGGGTGGAAAAATTGAGATTGTGGGTGATATCCCTTCACCTTCCACTCTAGTCTGCATGAAGCCAATATTTCTTACCCAAACATTACAAGATGAACCTGAGAATGTAGAAGAACCTCATTCTCCAATGAAGGTGAGTTCAACTCATAGGTGATACAATAACCGAATTGCATTGGCAACTTCTATTTGTGTTCCTTCTAGTTGTTTTGAGTGGGTGAGGTGGAATTCCTTGATGGAGGAGTACGATGTATAGGGGACAATGCATTTGTAGGAGCCAATGGTCAAGTGTGAGACTAAAATAGGTTCATCTATGAAAATCACATGTTGAGTTGAGTTGCAAAGGAGTGGACTAGTGTTGTTGAACACAATTTCTATATCATGGTAGAGTGTTAACTCTCAATCTTACTCTAAAAAAAATTATAGTATGCTTGGAAGTGCTTCACATGATGTCGGGTACAAGGTTTATGGGTCAATATTATTTATTTCACAATGAACATACACATTGTAATTATCTTGTTCATGGATTGCTAGACCTTGACTTGATGCTTGTGTAGCATTCTTTCTTGGAGCAACGTCATACACCAATGGAACTTCATGACTTATTGATGTAGTAGATGGAATATGTTTGTTTTCTAAGGAGGAAAATTTATTTTGTAGGAGAAGGGATTGGGAATATTAAAGGAGGGAATTAATACCTATATGGAATGGGGACACTTGGTTGTTTACATGGAGGCTTGCAATTGACTTGAGGACGCCTCGGTTGGGGAGTGATCATGTAGTTTTGGAGGAATTGAAGAAGCATATGGATTAGGAGGAACATTCAAGATTTAGAGGCCTTTGGAGGCGAAATGGTGGACCTTACTTGAGGATATTTAAACCTTGGTGCCTTTCTTGGGTTGATGTATTTGTAACTTCAGAATGTAATCACTTGTATATCTTACATTGTACCCTGATGTTCCTATCGGGAAAGTCATTAATATAATAAAGTCATTTAAATTCATTGAGGTTAACCCTCCATTGTAAGTCGGGGAAATAGTCCCCACAATTGAGTTTAGTTTAACCCTCTTTGTTTATCGGTGGGCAATGTCCCCATAGTTGTGGGGCACTAGAGTTATTAGAATCTCCTAGAGATGTCGTCCCTGGTAAGTAATTGTCAAGTCGGAAATTAGTATAAATAGAGAGTGAGCCTCTCTATTTGTCACGCACACTCACTCAACTGGGTGCATGAGTGAGAGAGGAAGTGCTCACACAAGTGAGAGAGACAACAACTGTTGGAGATCATCTTTTCTTACTTTGGGTTTTACAGTTGCCATTGGTGCTCATTCTATCTCGAAGGAAGTTGTGGGGTTTTCCCTTTATGGTTTCCCTGAGGATTAATTTTTGTGTCTATTGTCTCTTGTGATTGATTGATGTGCATGTTATTCTCTCAGATAAGATCCTAAGATCATATTGCTTCAATGATAAAAATCTAACATGGTATGGGAGATAACCTGAGAAGAAGACACTATGAAGCTGTAGACTCTACAGCTTCTTAATTTTTGGGTCTCTCTCCAAAATCCATCAATGAAATGAGGATAGGCTAACTATCCATTAAAGGGTGCATCTTTCTGTCGAAGCAGAGTTTGATTCCGGGCATTTTCAGTTTATGCATCGGGAAATTAGGGCTTTTCACAGAAATAGAATTTCTGATTGATCCCAGCACATTATTTCTCTCCTACTGAAAATCAAAATTTAGAGACCAAGGTCGATATTTTTGGATGGATAAAACTCTAGAAAATTCAAACCTTAGTTTGACCTCGGGCCTGAAAAACCCTAAAATACTAAAACTGGTAGTTTTGGTACATTCTCTATATCTAGAGATTGAAGAAGGTTTAGAAGCCAAAATTTTCACAAGATGAAGATAAAATCCTTGTGTACCCTGTGTAAAATGTTTTGCCTCAAATTCACTATATTATGGGAGATATGATTCTTCCAAATCAGGGTTCCATCCCCTTCCAGGATTCATCCCTAAACAGGAAACCTAGGGAGAATTACTATATCTCAAGCTATGAAGGCCCAAATGAAATTTCTCAAGATGTTCTAGATAGGGCATGGACTTTAATTTATGTGGTAAAATTTTCAGACCCTTAAGGTGAAACAATGACATGTGGCATTATGTACAAGTTAGTTATGTTGAATAGTCCTAAAAGAAGTCATTGTGGGAGAAATCTCATGAGTCCCAATTGGAGAAACCAATTTTTCTCAAACATATGGTGTTGGAAAGAGGACACACAAGGATACCTCAATGATTTTTAGACACAGAGGAGTGATACTTTTGGAGATACCTTAGAAACAATATCATGGATTTCTGCAGAAGAAATTGGAAAACTAGGGCTTCTTGATCTGGGAGCTTCCCTCCAATGTTTTTAGAAAAGGAGTATATTGGATAGCTCTCCTTAAGGAGGTGCATATTTCTATCCAATTAGATTGGAAAGATTCCAAGTTTTTAAAATTAGGGTTTCTCTGACAAACCCTAGATCAGCTAGCTCCAGAACCAGGATGGACACCTCAAATCAGTAAGATCTAATCTTTTTCTATTTACATTTGAGGTTCTCATTTCAAAATGACTAATCACACTAGATTGATGATAAGCGTGATGAAACTGACAACTTCCAAGCATAGAAGTATTGGATCTCACTGGTTCTTGAAGAAAATGAATTGGACACCTACGTAAGTGGAAAGATTCTAGTTCTAGAGGGAGATGATGCTAAATCCTTACACAAGAAGAACTTGGTCAAGGCCAAGAGGATCACCTTATAACAAAACTTTATTCCTAAAGAAACCGGAAGAGATGTTTAGTTCTTGACCAAGCTATTTGAAGGGAAGAACATAAATCAGTAGATGACTTTGAGAAACTAGTTAAATAATTTGAAGATCCAAAATGCAGAGACCATACAATCATACTTTACAAGGGTCTCTCAAATCAAAGAACAACTTGAAATAGGATAATGAAGAAGTTGTGGTAACCACCTTGAATGGACTCCCAGGGTCTTGGGATTCATTTATTTGAGGAATGTGTGCTAGAAGGAAGTGATTACTTTCAACAGACTCTGGAAGAGCACACACAAGATGAAGCTCGATCCATAAGAAGAGAAGAGAAGATGGGAGCAACTAAAGATCAAGCCCTCATGATTCAAAGAATATCCCTCAAGCAATGAGGAAGATGAAGAAATCAATTCTTGAAGAACCTCTTATCCATCTTAAGCATTTGGATAAGAAATGATGTTGTTATGAATGAATAATATGATGAAGTTGAAAGAAGAAGTCTACTTACGAAATAAATAAAGATAAGTATTCAATTGTCTTTTCATGATATTGTTTTGTTATGCATTTTTTTATATTAAGTTGATGTATTATGCATGATAGAATGTTTGCATTAATGACAATATACTACTAATATGCATGTGATGAGTAAGTATCTCATGGTTCTATACAAATCTCCATTGCTACTTATCTAGAATGAAACCTCTTTGCTGACATATTGGATTAGTGCACAATCTCAATGTTGTCCTCGTAGAGATGGAAGGCATCTAGAAAGTTTCCGTAAGACATGGATGAATGTTGTATTGGCTAAAATAGTTGCATGATTATATCTTGATGCAAAAAAAAAAATCATTATGAATATACCTTATGAAATTTTTCTAACCACACAACTAATACATTTGACTTGTAAGAAAGATCACATACAATTTCCTACAAGAAAAGAAGGACGAGACTTGTTTCGAAGAACAAGTGACGACAATTAGAGAAATAATACAAAATGAAGAATAGTATGAAGAGACTTCAAGATGGATTAGTATAGTTATGTGACATTGTTGAGTGATGTCATTGATGTAGATCCTTCTAGCTATGAGGAAATATCCAAGAAGAAAGGGAAGGAGAGTATCAGTTCAAGAAGAATGATGTCTAGGATGTAGTATCGATACCTACATGGAAGTCAGTAGATACAACATGTAGTAGACGACAACATCAAGGTTTACAAGGTAAGATTTGTAGCATGATGATTCTCATGGAAAGAAGGCATAGACTATGAAGAGGCATTTGCAACCACTAGAAGATAAGACACATGACAAGCATAATCATGTGTGCAAATGAAATAAGGCCTTGTATGAGCTAAGAAGGTAGCCATGGGATAACACATACATGAGGAGCTTGAATATCACCTAGAGTGATGAAGATATTAACCTTTGCTACAAGGTTGAAGATGAAAGCCTATAGAGGATGACAATCTCATAGATGGGTGCGAGAAGAACATTTTCAAGATAGAGGATCTTGGTATCCAGTGAACCTAGATGGATACATAGAATATTAGTAGCATAGGAAGCTACTTGTCACTCCAGTATAGAATGTTTCAATACATAGAGTATGAAAGGAAGAGGGAGAATGGTGCTCCACTTCAGAGGGATTGACTGTAGAAGATCCTGAGGTTTGACATGGTATGATAGGATGGACAGTTTACTGATGGCTATAGGATTTATTGAGAGTAAAGCAGATTCCAACCTTTTCTTGAAGGGTGAAGGTGGAAGACCAGTGATGCTCCTGTTATATTTCGATGACTTGTTCCTGAAAGGAAAAGAGGAACTCATTAGAGATGCAAAAAGGAGACTTGTTGTCATATTTGAGGTAAAGGAATTGGGTATGATACACTACTTTATAGGCATGGAGGTGTTGTAGAGTGTGGATGGAATCTTCCTTGGACAAGGGAAGTATGCAATATAGATCCTGAAAAGGTTTGGGATGATGGATTGCAATGCCATGGCCACACCTATGGCATCGAACCTGAAGCTATTGAGTGATTCTTCATCAGAGATGGTTGATGCCATGATGTAACATCAAATGATTTGTTCCTTGATGTACTTGATGAATACGATACCAGATATTTGCTTTGATGTGAACACATTGAGATATGTTCACCTAATGGTTGCAAAGCATGCAGTGAGGTACCTGAAGGGTATAGTTGAGTATAGGCTCGAGTATGATATAGATCAGAAGATTAACCTAGCAGGTTACATGGATTCGTATTGGGTAGGCAGTGCCATTAACCGGAAGAGCAGTTCAAGGTGCTACTTCAGTATGAGATCAGGTGTGATCTCTTGGTTTAGTAGGAAGGATTCCTGCATGGCGTTGAGTACAGTCGAGGAAAATATGTTGCCACTTGCTCGGCTATTTGGGAGGTAGTATGTTTCTTTTGGAAACTACTATTTGATTTGATTGATCTCACTTACATTTTTGTATGATGCAAAGAGGAGCAGTGAAGTTCCAGTATGTGATCCAGATCGAGATCTCTTGAAAGAGGGAGTTATAGCATAGCAGGTGAGATAGGTTGTTGTAGCATAAAATCCTGGAGAAGCTTGTAGGTTGCTTAGACATAAAAAGTCCTGTAGGTTGTCCTTATATGTAATCAGTCCTGGCAAAGCTCACAGGTTATCCTTGGACACAATCAGCCCTAATATGATTCTATGCTACAAATTCCCAGAGTGAAGTTTGAGTACTTCGGGGAGAAGCTTGGTGTTCTCTAGATTAAGGTTCCTTCCAAGGGGAAGTGATGAGTGTGTGTGCCTTTTTGACATGGTGGTAGTTGGGGCCTCCCATGGTTAGATGTAAGTGTTCTGCCCTTTTGACATTGTGGTAGGTAGGTCCTCCCATGCTGAGATGTAAGTTTTGTGTCCTTCTGACATGGTGGTAGGATTGGTTCCTCCCATGGTCAGATGTAAAAGTCAGGTCCTTCTGACATGGTGGTAGGTTGGGCCTCCCATGGTCATATATAAGTTTAGTGACCTACATCTAGTTTGGAAAAGGACTAGCTCTGTAGAGACCCACATCTAGTATGAAAAAGGACTGGCTCTGTGGAAGTACATCTAGCATAAAAATGGGTTGGCTCTGTAGTGATGTACATCTAGTATGAAAAAGGAATGGCTCTGTAGAGACCCACATCCAGTATGAAAAAGGACTTGCTCTGTGGAAGTACATCCAGCATGAAAAAGGGCTAGCTCTATAGTGGCCTATATCCAATATGAAAAAGGACTGGCTCTATAGAGACCCACATCTAGTATGAAAAAGGATTTTCTCTGTGGAAGTACATTCAACATGAAAAAGGGTTGTCTCTATAGTGGCCTACATCCAGTATGAAAAAGGACTTGCTCTGTAGCGACCCACATCCAGTTTGAAAAAGGAATGGCTCTGTCGAAGTACATCCAACATGAAAAAGGGCTAGCTCTATAGTGGCCTATATCCAATATGAAAAAGGACTTATTCTGTAGATACCCACATCTAGTATGAAAAAGGATTTTCTCTGTGGAAGTACATTCAACATGAAAAAGGGTTGTCTCTGTAGTGGCCTACATCCAGTATGAAAAAGGACTCGCTCTGTAGAGACCCACATCCATTTTGAAAAAGGAATGGCTCTATGGAAGTACATCCAACATGAAAAATGGATGGCTATGTAGCGGCCTCCATCCAGTATGAAAAAGGACTGGCTCTGTAGAGACCCACATAGAGTATGAAAAATGACTATCTCTATGGAGGTACATCCAGTATGAAAAAGGACTGGCTCTATAGAGGAAGACCTACATGGAGGCTAGGCCTGCAACCAGCATGAAAAAGGGTTGGCTCTGTACGACTTCCTGTGACAAGAAGAATTGAGAGATAGCACCATTTGATCGAGATAGTGGAAGTAGTGGTGATGATGATGATGATCTAGTGATGATGATCTAGTGATGATACAAATTTGGTTATGAGCCAACTTTGATGATGATCCAGTGATGATCTAGAGGATAAGAATTGTGCTGATGAAATGAGTCAAGAGAATACCTTCCTAGTTAAGAGGGATTTTTGATGTATTTGTAACTTCAGAATGTATTCACTTGTATATCTTACATTGTACCTCGATGTTCCTATCGGGAGAATCATTTATATTTCATTATACCTCGATGTTACTATCGGAAGAGTCATTAATATAATAAAGAAATGTAAAGTCATTGAGGTTAACCCTCTGTTGTAAGTCAGGGAAATAGTCCCCACAATTGATTTCAGGTTAACCCTCCTTTTTGATCGGGGGGAAAAGTCCCCACAGTTGTGGGGAACTAGGGTTGTTACAATCTCCTAGAGATGTCAGGCTTGATAAGTTATTATCAAGTTGGATATTTGTATAAATAGAGAGTGATCCTATCTATTTGTCATGCACACTCACTCAACTGGGGAACATGAGTGAGAGAGGACGTGCTCACACAAGTGAGAGAGAGAACAATTGTTGGAGATCATCTTTTATGTCTTTGGGTTTTACTGCTACAATTGGTGCTCATTCTATCTATGAGGAAGTTGCAGGGTTTTTCCTTTATGGTTTCCCTGAGGATAAATATTTATGTCTATTGTCTCTTGTGATTGATTGATGTGCATGTTATTCTCTCAAATAATATCCTAAGATCATATTGCTTAAATGATAAAATTCTAACATCTTGTTGGATGTTCCAACCTTGGGCTTGGCATGTGTCACATAGAGTTGGAGTGCTACACATGTGTTCCTATTTTGTGTAGAGTTAGGTTTCTTGTAGTGGACTATATCTACTTTGTATTGTTGGAATCCCTCACCTCTATTATAAATTATGGAAGAAGAAATTATTTTCATTCATTCATTCATTCATCATGCACTTTTAATAGAAATGTGAGCACTGGAGTCTACTAGTATATTTTGTACTCTTCTTAATTATACTTTCTCTCTTTTTCTTGGAAGAATTTGAAGGGAAGACAAGGGCTAGGGTTTCATCCTAAGGTGAAAAAATAAGAGTAGAGTTTGTGATAAAAACTAAAATGGAAAACATAAGAATTTACAAAATATGTGAATTTCTTTTAATTATTGTGAAAGAAGAATGTGGTTTTGTAGCATTTGGAAACCTTAATGCTACTTATTATGCTTGTTGTGGAGAAAAAGAGGAGATGTCATGAACACATGTGGCATGCAAGTGTCAGTACTTGGAAAGGAGGACTTGTCAGTGTTGGCACTAGCTTGTTGAAAATATTTGGTGAAATGATCATCTTGGTTAGAAGTGGTTCCTAGCTAGGAGTTAATGGCTAGGGATTTTTATGGTTTCCATAACTAGGGTTTGGAAATATGGATTTGCTAGGGCTTTGAGATAAAGTTGTGGTATATACTTGCATTTCATCTCTTGTATGCATATGTAGTTTTCAACGATCTGAATATTGTGCATTTCCTTAATTGAATTTCAACTTATGTTATATTCTCGATTGAGTAGATTCCATAATTTATTGTTTGTGTGCATTCAAAATAACATATTTTTGAACCAAATAAGTGTTTTAACACAGATCTTGAAGATAAAGGAGCATATTTATTGTTGTTATAATTTGTTGGAATAAGAGAATTCAAATGTTTTATATGCCTAGAAAAGTGCACTTATGAAGCATTATGAAATTGAAGTACACTTGTATAGTATTCATTATTTGGGGTTGTCATGTGAAATTAGGTTCAAAATAAGTGAAATATTACTTTTCTAGTTTAATTGTTTAAATGAACAAGGATAAAGTTCATAGGGAATAGAAGTACGAAACCTTGCGATTGAGGTGAAATTTCAAGTGTCATTTCAAACAAATTTTCACAAGTAGTACTTCTTTTAGTTTCAAACTATTCTATATTGGAATTATGGATACCTTTAATATATGTGAATGTTCTATGTTCCCTTAAAAAACAATTATAATGTTATGATATCGAGAAATTGTAATATGAAATCCATCTAAACCAATATAACCACTAGCTAAATGTTGTCATTCATGTTCCAAAATAATGGAATAAATTCCTAAATCTATATTGGCTTACCTAAAAATTAAATATAGTGCAAGTTCAAAATGTGCACATGGATACAATAATATCCTTTATTTGGCCAATGGCTAATTGTACCTTCTTATTAAATGTAAACATACTTTCAACTTTATATATACAAGAAATAACAAGTCACCTCATAATGATTTTAGACATGAGATTTGACCGTGAGCCACCATCAATAAACAAGAGTTAATGATCTTACCCACTATTTTCATTGAAACACAAAAAGGGGATATTTAGGCTCATGTCTATGTTCAATTACCATCTTTGTCACTTCTTCCTGCACTTCTTTTTTGTAATAGCATGGTATTACCAAAAAGTGTCTATACTTCCATATTGCTTGCAATGTGGGAAATTAGGGAAACAAACACTTTATTCATATTTTGTTGTTGTTTAAGAGAATGAAGGATGTTTAGGAAGTTCACATCAGCTTTAAGCAAAGCTAAATCATTTGTAATAGTATATGGGGAGTAGTTTTGAGGTAAAAAATTAGGTCTTCAGGGACATACAACATATATTAAATTGTGGTTTTGTACTTGAAACAAGAAAATAATGAGTGCATTGAGTATTCATATAAGTCATGCCAAACTTTGCATTGTTGGTTGTAAGGAAATCAGCTTTCAAACCCAAGCCAAGGTGATCAAGTGCTTGAGAGAGGGATAGATTTAATAGGAAGACAAGGGAAAATGGTATAAATTTTTGGGTAGTGAAAGGGGGGGGGGGGAATATGTATTGGAATAAAAATGTATTTGAACATTAAAAACCTA